>OX465096.1:16110540-16282364 GCA_949987625.1 Chalcis sispes
CTTTGTAAAAAGCTCGCTTATATAGTGAAAGGATAAAACTTAAATGTACGTATGTATATATATATATATATATATATATATATATATATATATATATAAAGAAATATTAGACGTCAGGGTAGACAATCCATCGGCGAATGTCCAGCGACGGGAAAATACTCTCTTTCTCTTTTTAATTTTCTTTTCCAGTTCAACGATCAATTACTTTTGTTTCTTTTGTTTTTTTTTTGTTTTTTGTTTTTTGTTTTTTTTTTTTTTTTTTTTTTCATCTTCGCATCTCCGAACCTTTTTTTCCAAGTAAGTACTTGTATTCGACAATTTTAGCGACTTGTTTTTTTTTTTTTTCATTCAGCTTTGTTTGAGAATAGGAAGAATTTTAAAAGCTTTAATAAAAATTTTTAAACCGAAAAGTATTTACATGTAACAGATTAAAGATTGATTTGAAAAATTTCTTAATTTTTTTTTTTTTTTTTCGAATTTTTAAAGAATTACTTTAAAAAAAAATTAATAAAAAATAAAAAAAACTAAATTAAAGTATCACGTATAAAAAAAAAAAAAAAAAAAAAAAAATTTTTTTTACATACGTATTTAAAGATTTGGAGATCGCTTTAGCGCAATAACTCTATAGTAATATGTTTTTGCTTAACTTTGTACACACTTATCTATATATAGGTATATGTATATATATATATTTATATCTGTGAGAATTCGCGTTAAAAATATTTACTTTTATTTTTAGAAAAGTTCTTATTAATAATTATTATAACCTTCGGTCTTATTCTAAATTTTATTTTATTTATTTATTTATTTATTTATTTATTTATTTATTTATTTATTTATTTTTTTGTTTACGAAATATGATGTAAAAATGTAAGTCTTAGGCATGTAGAACTTTTAGGACCAAAGTTTAAAAAAAAAATGTATTTTTAACGCGAATACTAGGCTTTATGAATTATGGACTACTTCAATTTAAAAAATCTACGATTCACGGATAAACGAATTTCATTAAAATTCTTTAATTCCGACACACAGATGCATTATTAAATTCTAAACCGTCGATTTGCGATAAATCTGCGCTTAAAAAATTATCGAATCGGTTAAAATCCTTCGCGTTGTCGAAAATACATCGACGATAGTTTAAAAAAATCGTCCTCTCGTCGTAAAACGTTCTAATATATCCAAAGCCTCGTTTTAAAATAATTTGCGCAAAATAAAGCGATCTCCAAATCTCAAATTTGATTAAAAAAAAAAAAAAACAAAGCAATGTACATAGAAAATAAATCAAAAAAAAGAAAAAAAAAAAGAAAAATAATACAAGTCCTATTCTCAAAAAAGCCAGCGAAATCGTTACGTTATCGTCGTCGATCGATCGTCCGACGAAGAATGGAAGGATAGAAGACGACGCGTAGTTCGCGGTGAAAAGGGAAAAAGAAAAAAGATAATATATGTATATATATTATATGTATGTATATATATATATATATCGTTGACAATCGGCATAACCTGTAACGATCTTAACGCGTCGGTCTTGCATCCTTCCGATCTCTCTTTCTCTTTTTAACAAAGTTAAGCATCGTTTAATTAAGCTTGAAAGTTCACTGGACGATGCAGCAGCAAGGATTGCTGGATATCGGGCCTGTGGTGGCGAGTTGCCGATGATGATGATGTTGTTGTTGTTGTTGTTGTTGTTGTTGTTGTCGCTGCTGCTGCTGCTGTTGCTGCTGCCGTGATCCTCCGAGTCGTTGTCCCTGTCGCTGGCGATTGGCTACCCTGGCGCACCTGGGCTATTGGTTTTCCAGTGAATAGTGACGCGAGCGCTTCCAAAAATTTTTGAAGAAGCCCTTCTTCTTCGGAGCGTCGCTCGTCTCGACACCTGCAACAACAGCGCGGTCGCGACCCGAACGATTCCGGGTCTATCGTTAGTTTGAAACTACTACCAGTGGGATATTTATAAGTTATCCGTGTGTATGTGTGAATGTATGGGTTAGCGAAGAGAATCGAGGTCGATGATATATGTAGGTTGTCGATCGACGAATGATTTTCAAGCCGCCGCGAGGATTGCCGCGGTTGAACGCGATTAATTGTTCGCCGAGGTATGATGATGTGCTGCACAAGCGCTTGCGATCGATCAACTGCCTTTGATTTTTCACTCGTTACTTTTTTTCATGCATCAAGTATTTTATTAGTTTACAAAAATAATGTATATTTATATAGATATATTACGTATAGTTTTTTCAAAAGTCAACGCTTTTTAGGTATTACTAGAAAAGCATCGAGCCTTATTTATTTTATACCTAACGTACAATATATCGGTGAATATCTAACACGAATTAATCGAAGAAATCAATTTTTTGCAATATTTTACGTCGACTAATTGCATTAGGTGCGTTTGTTTTTTTTTTTTTTTAATTGCGTACCATTGAGTTGAGCTCTTAAAGCTCTTGTTAAATAATGTCATTCAACCTCGTTCTGCAGTTTAAAATCATCGATTTTTTTCAATAATTCCGTTATTTCTTTTTACGAACGAACGAGAAAATTTTAATAGATAACGATAGCCGAGAAGAACGAGACGCGTCGACGCGCCGCAGCAGTTTTTCAATACGCGCGTATCCTCGATTTTCAATGGAACGCGAGTCGATCGCGTCGACGTTAAATCTTTGTCGGCGCTTCGATTTAAAACATTACATTCATGAATTTTAATATATATATATATATATATATACATATATGTGTATGTATGTAGGTATATGTGCGGGAGGCTCACGTACACGGCGCCGCGTTACGTTTACTGAATCCCAAAGCAGACTATCTTCCGGCTCCGCTGGACATATAATGTTTATATTATGCCTGTATCTTTATCAAGCAGAAAGTTTAAAGATATCGCTAGTTCGGAGATGCGATATATGTAAAGTTTTCTTTCGAAAATTTACATTATCCATACTTTTATTTCTCGTTTAATCTTGGTTTTCGACTCTCGATTTTTATCGTTTTTGTGCAATATCGCGGTCATTTGTCATATTGCCGATATTATTAATTTCAGTAATTTTAAAAGATTTCACAACTAAGATAAGTAAAAAATTTTAATACTATAAGACGTTGTTGTGCGCAAATTCAAGTACGCTTTTTTTTTCGTAGCCTCACATTAAATGTTTGCAATAAAAATTAACAATTAACTTAATACCTTGAAAAATAATAATATTTCCATTTCTTTCAATAACATTTTTAGAAAATAAAAATTATTTGACATTTTTAAATATGTTATGAAAATTTGAATATGAATGCTCTTTAATGAGAAATTCTTTTTTTTTTTTTTTTTTATTTTTTATCTCCTTTCATTTTATTCAAGGGTTGACGATATTCAATGCGTTTTATTTTAATAAATCAATAATATCGGATAGACGTCAAATGGAAAATTGGTGTTAAAAATTTTGATCATTATTTAAACATAATCATGTTTACGAACTACGTAATGTGAAAAAAACATTACTTCAAAATTCATAGAAAAACTAATACTCATAAGTGGTAAAATATTTGTAATAAATAAAATGATAATTATTAATAAATAATTGATCGAGTCTGTTGAAATTGAAAATATCATTCAAATATATTTAATAGAAAAGAAAAATAAATTATCCATTAATAATTAAAATCGAATCCTGTATACTTTATTAAATTTTTCATATAACGAGTAATTTTTTCTCGGTTGAAATAATTGTCCGATAAATAATCGTTAACGCAATATTGCGTCGATACTGGAAGTGAGTATAATGAATAAAAAAAAGAAAAAAAAAAAAGAAAAAAAGAAAAAAAAAAAAGAAAAACGTATAGCCGAAAAAATTGATAAGTGCAAGCGCAACCACTTCAGACATCGGACGTCCGCGCGACGATGGCGTTTGCAATTCATATATACATCACACGCTATGGCGCCAGTGCGCGAAATATACATATAAAGGATCACTCTGACTTCTCTCTTACTCGCATACATGTATACATACATATATACGTATATATTTGTATATAATAAGTATACGTGTGTGAGTGTATCTTTGCTTTACAAGAGGGTATGAGGTTCATATGCATAAGTACATCAAAAGGCCAATGAACGTACGAGAGAGGGATGAGAAGGAAGATAGCGCAACGCCGGCAGCGTGCGATGGGATAACACGCCGGTATGCTCTCTATCTCTCTCTCTCTTTCTCTCACTCTTACGAGAACCGCACCGCTCTGTGTGTGCGTGCATGTGCCGCGGATCAATACCAATAGAGCGGTACTCCGAGTGCTTCAAATGTATATGTGTTTGTGTGTGTGTGTGTGTTTGTGTATGTTTGCGTGTGCGTATGCGAGAGAGAGAGTGAGAGAGAGAGAGAGAGAGAGAGAGAATAGGTCTCGGGTGTGTCCCGATCCTTCTCTCTGTCTCGTGGCGTGTACAGCATCCCCTTCTTTAAGGGCTGCTCGGCAACTGCTGCTGCTGCTGCTGCTGCTGCTACTGCTGTTGTTGCAGTCGATATTACCGAAAATATCGATTTTCAGTTAGCGGCTCTACACCGGCTGTGTTTACCGCCGTGCAATGAGCGAGCTAAGAAGCCGGCGGCCGCCTCTTCTCGTTGCTTTATCTCTTATATGGCAATTGTCACGCGCTTATGCGGCTTGTTTCGTTCCTGTTTTCCTTTCAATTTTATGTCATTATATCGGAAAAAGCGAGAAAAGACGCGTTAAGGTATTTTGTAACTCGGTTATTTAACGCCTCGATTGAATCGAATTAATTTCTATTAATTTATATAAGGGTATATATATTGGCTTTTATACCGAGCGAGTTTATTGACGCTGACCTTACCTTAATTTGATTTATGACCTTACTAGGATTTCGAATGGATTGCGGTAAAGATTTCAATAAGAAGTACGATAAAACGAATTTTATACTATTTATGGTAAAATTTTACAATTATTTTACTTGTTAAATTTTTTCATGCAATAAATATTTATTTTTTCATTTTTTCTTTTCTTTTTAATATCATTGAATCGGCTACTAATTACTTATGAACTTTATACAAAGTCATTTAATTTTTATTAAATTTTGATGAAATAATACTTTTTCGAAATTTAATTATATACTTTCGTATATCTTTAAGCTTAATTTATCGTTTCAACGCCTCCGAACGAATAGTATTTCACGATATTAAATTTCCTGTATTTCAAGGAAAGTTTTATTTATTTCACAACTTACTCATGCAGCTTATGTTACTAAAATATAAAGTTATTTAAATGATCCAATTTTTAAAAAATAAAATTTATCGAGCACGATTATTAAAAAAAAAAAAAAAAAAAAAAATTAATATTTTTTAATAAAAGACTGCTTTTATTTTTTAAAAATAAAACGAGATATTTCAATTATTTATAAAAATTTTTTTTTATAATTAAAAAATGCTTTCATCGTTAAATATATTTTTTCAACAACTTTCATCGATCACTTCACTTTTTTTTTTTTTTTTTTTTTTTAATGCAATTTGATAATTCGATCTTCAATAATAATTAACAATTCTTTAAAGGAAAAGAAATAAAAAAATTAAAATTTTTCTTTGCGATTAAAACTCTCCACTGTTCAGTTTTTTTTTTTTTTTTTTTTTTTTTCATAATTATTAAAAATTTGAAAAATTTTAAGAAAATAAACACGTAAGAAATGGCATGTAAAAAATGAAACGGTTAAGAAAGCTTGCACACGAGACTCTAAAAATACGGCAAACATATTAACCCGCGCGCGCAACAAAATTAAAGAATTCGCGCATCAGCTCCGAAGATCGCTCGACGTATAATATTTTCTCATTTCTCTTGCTCATTTTTTTTCCTTTTTTATTTTCACCCCGGAGTAGTAGATGTTTGAGTAAAGCGTACCGCGAGCGAGAGGAAAAGCGAAAAAGACGAGGCGATCTCTCTCTCTCTTTCTCTCTCTTGCTGCGAAGTAAGAAGCGAGAGAAGGAGGTGAGGAAGGGACGGAGTGACTAAGTTATCTCAAAAATAACCGCGTAATATTAATAGGTTCTCCTCGATGGGTTCTCGAGCGACGGGGAGGAGGAGAAAGGAAGAAGAAACGGTTTTTGGTTACCGAACGGCGCGGCACAACTGGCCGCGGGAGAGAAGATATTTTGGATGTACCGCGTGTTAATGTACTCGATGGTGGTGTATAGAGAGCGACGGGTCGTGCCCCTTGCTCTTCTTTAATAAATTCGGCCGCTGGTTGCGCAGCGTGAGTGGAAAAAAAATTTTCCCCGCACAACGCGGCTCTCGACTCCTCGTTCGCTGAGAAAACCTAGAAAACTTAATTTAGCATCCTCCTGTCTCCTCCTACATTATTATTATTATTTTTTTTTTTTTTTTTTTTTTTGTTATTTTCTTTTCCAAGACTCTTTGTAAATATATACGTAACGCGGTGTAAGTCGAAGCTTTTTTTTTTTTTTTTTTTTTTTTTCTTTATTTTTCTTCATCTTCTTTCACGTGTAAAAATATAAGCGCGTTTGTTTGGAAAGGAAAAATTTTTATCGTAAAAGCTTCATTGCACACGTAGCAATGCGAAATATAAATTTTTAGTTTTAAAGAGAAAAATAATCATTATAAACTTAACGAGATAATGAAGAGAGGAAAAAATTGTTTGACGAATAAAAGTTGTAAAAATTAATAAAAGTAAAAGTAACAATAAAAGTTGCATTAAAAATAAAAATTTATCGAATTACCCGAATTTATAATATTTTGTCAATAAGAGTTAGGACATAAATTATAAATGACAATTTATCGTTAAATATTAATAAAAATTTAATAATCGTCATAAAAACAATGTGCAATCTATAAATTTTAACGAATCCTAACTTTCTCTAAAAATGAAATAAACTAATTATTCATCGCGAGCCGAGTATAATTTAAAAATAATTAATTTTAATTTCGTTGCATAAGAAACGCGTTCATTAGTACATATTTCGATCTTAATTTTAGAACACAAAGATTGTTGTTTTAGTGTTGCGTATCTGTTTACATTTAAATTCGTTTAAATATAACAGTGAAATTCTTAAAATATTTGTTTGCAAAACATATAAGGTAAATGTACTTTATTCGAACTAAAATTCTTTCGTTTGCGCAAGAAACCGTTAAATTAAAAAAGTTTTGATTTTATTTTTTTACTTTTAATTATACATGAACGTATAAAAAATCTTATTTCTCAATATTATGTTGTAACGAATGATACTTTGGTCATTCATAGCGGAGAAAATATTTAGGAAATTCGTTAAAACAAGTAGTAAATAGTTGATAATAATTCAATTTAATTTCTACGATTGATCAACTAAAACAATAAAACGAAACGTTTATACAACGGCCGCGATGGCATCGGGGAAAAATGAAATATCGTTCGATAAAAATATCGCGAGTTTGTTGTCTTTCGCAAGAAATAACGTAAAATTAGCGAAATTTTTGAATATTTAGGTGCCGCGTGCGCCAAAGCGTTAATGACATTGTAATGTTTATTGGCGTCATATGTGACAATGCATCGGTAAGCGAGTAGCGAGAGAGCAGAAGAGAGGAGGACAAGTAAAATTCGCGAGATGGAACGAGGGAGTCGTGGCAAGAGCTAAGACAAGGTCCAGGGTTATTTTCGTACGCGGGATTTCACCGGCAAACAATATTTCGGCTATTTCTTATTGCGCTTGACGTAAATCTGGCGTGACTTTAAAATAGCTAGTTTTACCCCCAATTGTTGAATACCGTGACGGTTTTAAAGTTAATTTTCGTTACGAGCGCTGCTTTTCGATCGAAGAAAATTAATTAAAATAATTTAAATTTTTTATTATTATTATTATTTTATTTATTTATTTATTTATTTATTTATTTATTATTTTTTTCTTTTTTTTTTCAAGTAACATTACGCCTACGGTTTATCTATCCTTTTACAGTGTTAAAAAAAAAAAAAAAAAAAAAAAAAAATAATGTTATTTAAAAATTTGTCGAACATGTGTTAATAGTATATGTTGTAGTTGCGTAATAAATAATTGGTCATTGAGAAAATTTTCAATGATGCTAAATGATTAATTAGGTTGATAGGTTATTGGATTAAAAAAAAAGAAAATTGAAAGTTCGAATCGCATATCTGTAACCGTTTGTCTTCGCGAAAGCGATAAATGATTACTTACCAGCATAAGGACCCGATGGCGAAAGATTATCCTTGCCGCTCTTTCCGTCTTTGCTTCCACCCCCTGAAACAACAAGATAAACATTGCGTTAATCAAATACTGATCGTCTAGTAATGCCGTTACTTATCTGACAGAATAAACATTCGTAAAGAGACAGTGAGAGAATGAAATAAAGAGGAAATAAAAAAAAAAAAAAAAAAAAAACAAAGAGACGTTAAAAAATAAAGAGACGAAAATAAAAGCAGCACTATTACGCTACGTAAACGATCTTATAACTCAATCGCGACATTATTTACGGACAATATTATTAACGTTTACGGTATATGTTTATAGGTGTTCGAGTCGCGAGGAAAATCGATTAAAATTGAAAAACTCGCGAGTCATCGTTAGAGATTTAACGTCACGGACTAATTAAGCAAATGAGAAAGAAAGAGAGCGCAAAATAAAGCGAAAATTAGGAGTAAAATGAAAAATCATAGAAATCGCGTTTTTTTTTTTTTTTTTTTTTTTATCTTTGGTTCCTGATACTCGTTGCAATAATTGGCCCTACATTCACTTTGTTCATTTTTTTTCCTTTTTTTCTTTTTTTTTTTTCTCTTTTTTAATCGCTCATTGATTTTTACTACACTTTTCTTTTTTCTTTTACCTCGGCGAGCAGCGTTGATTTACGCGAGATCATTTTGGAGTAACTTTATATTAGAGTTTACACATTTGCAATCATCGCCAATACACCGTAACGAATCGAACGCGATGAATTTCATTTTTTTTTTTAATTTTAACTATACGTAGGTAACAATGAATTATGTCAATTTACAAATTCTTCGTTAAATTACTCATTTTAATTTTTTATTTTGAGACAATGTCGTTGAATTAAAAAAAAAAAACGTTTGGATCATTTTAATTGTTTTGTGGCGAGAAATAAAATTTTATCGATATATTATTATGTAATGATTAATTGTCGAACGGAGAAAATAAAGCAATAATGTTTGTAAGTAAAAATAAAGTAAAAATAAAATAAATTGAGAATACGAAAATAATTGATATAAGATAAAGGAAGTGAGAAAATATATCTAATTTACATAAACTATAATTAATTTAAACAAACTAAACTAAAACTATACATTATATGATTTTCAATTTCTAATTTTACCGTGCCACTAATAATATTATGCTTGTATTTTTAACCAAAAGCTTATTAAAATAAGTAATTCATTTTCTACAAACATTGATAAGCGTGACTATAAAAAAAAAAAAAAAAAAAAAAAAGTCTAAAAGAAAAAAAAAAACAAATTAATGCATCATTTGTTGAGCACTTGTACTTTACGATTAGAAATTTTTAAAGCACTGCGTCATCGGTTTTTAAGCTTCTTGTAACAACGAGTAATTATTAGATTGCGCGTGATATTTTAAAAAGCAATTAAGAATATAATAGATACTATACAATGGTATCGTCGGTCATATTTTAAAGGCAATGGATGGTAAACGATTCGAAACATAACATGGAACATTCGTCATCGATCGATAAGATAAATTCATTTACCTTATTTGACCTATTGGACAGATTTTAACGTCATTTTAATAAATATGCGCATTAGTTAAATCATTTTTGCGTTATTTTTTATTATTTAAAACCGCTATTGATGTACTTAATTCGACGTGTGTACATTGTGACGAGTATAATTATACATATACCGTCTCAAAAGAAAGTTTTTCCCTTTTCTCGACTTTTGCCTTAATGGTTAGGCGACACCGACGACTTCACAGTTGTTTTGTTCCAGTGTGCTTGGAGTTTAATCGTAAAATAGTTCCGGCGAGAGGGGGGGGGGGAGGGGAGGGGAGGGGATTAAACGAGATAAATGCTTTGGGTTTAGTTAGGAAAAGATTGCGGGTTTCGAAGTTAAAAATTAAGCATGCATAAAGCTAAATGTGTCGAGACTTTAATATGTACGACCTTAATCGTGGATTAATTTTATGGGTCAATCGTAATAAATAAAAACGATAATATAATTGATTATTTACTCGTAATAGGTTTTACATGTAATCGTTAAAGTTCATCGATCCAATTACGATATTTTAATCATTTATGAATGAATATAGTCTCTCATTCAATTTACTGACTTTGACATAATGAATTTATAAATTTGCTTTTATTTATTTACGCATTATGATAGTATTAAAATAACTTGCATGAATACTTGAACAATTTAATCGTATATCGATTTTATACACATCGAATAAGTTAATAAAGTAAAATCCATTTTAAAAAAAATTTTATAAAAAAAATATTTAATCTATTTTTTTTCTCTCTACCGACTTATTACATAACATCGTAGAATAATTGAAATTTATCACGATTTATTATTATTATTATTATTATTATTGTTATTATTATTATTATTATTATTATTATTATTATCTCACAATCCATCAATTTAACATTGTGAAAATAAAAGTATGGCATAGAAAATGAAATAAGTATGTTTAACAAAATTTATGAACGGCAATAAAAGTCATTATTTTCTACATCATTTAATGAAAAAAAAAAAAGAAAAAAGAAAAAAGAAAAAAAAATGACCATCAATAAAGAACTCGTGCGAATTAAAGAGAAGAAAGTAACGAAACGTTTAATCATCCACGTGGCAATTGAGCTATCGTAGGTATATGAATTTTGCGTTACCGCAACCTCGGCTTACCTTCGGTCCATTAAGCGCGTACATACTCGTACATGCTTAGCAATCCGGACCTCGAAACATCATCGGAATCGTACGCGCGGAGCTGTTAATCGAACCCGTAACGACGATTAAACGCGACCTAGAACTATCCACGATAATGGCACCATGGTATCCGAAGGAGACTTCTTAAGCCTACATCCGATTTATTATATATGGTACGTATATATATATATATATATATATATATATATATATATATATATATATATACATCGTCGATGTTGACGGAGAAACGATTGTGCTTTCGACGAACTTTGCTTTTTATTTTCGCTGCTCGTTTTATATCTGGAATTTGATAAAAGTCGCGCATTGCTTTTGTAACGTACGCCGTTAAGAATAATAAAGTTAGCGCCTCGATTATTTTTTTAAAAAAAGAGTTTTTCATGCTCTTCATTATTTCATCGACGATTGCAATTTATTTTTATTGTCACGCCGTCGATATTACAATTAAAAGAGCCGTTCATACGTTTGCAGGTTTTAATTAATTCTATCTTAGTTTTGGTTTAAATTTATAAGTTTAACCTTGACGCTAAACCTAATAAGACAAATGTATGTGTTTGTTGAATGGTAGACAAATAAATTACAATCAAATTGTAGTTTATTTAACTAATTCAATTAATCGATCGAATAATCGTTCAAACGAGGTGATTCGGTATGCATATATCTCTTGTATTTTCGAATCTAATTAAAAAAAATTTATGGTTAATTTTTACATTTTTATTTGTACAAGTGACGTTCTTTTATTTATTTATTTATTTATTTATTTATTTATTTATTTATTTTTTTCATACAAAAATCATTAAAAAAGTTCATTAATTTTCGGTATTGTTTTCGCTGTACTTTTATTTTATATAAAATTACCCTATAGTTATATACATATTCACTAATAAATAATATCACCGTTTAAAATAAATTTTATATAAAATTTATAATACATTATTTTTTTGCTTTTTAATTTTTTTTTTTTTTTGATACATCGTTAAATTACGTATATAAAACTAGACAGATATAAGATATCTTCGATAACACGATAAAATAGAATCACAATCGAGTGCAATAAAGAAGTTTATCGGGAGAGAGAGAGAGAGAGAGAGAAGAGGATAAAGAGGGAGAGAGAATTATAATACCAAATCAGCGAAGTTATTCGCGTAAAGTGAAAACGAACGAAGTATAGATGTAACGTGTACATATATATATTTATGTATATCTAGAGAAGAGAGTCGATTGGTCTCCCAACGTCCGCGCTTATAAATCAATATATAAAGGCTTTGAGAGCTAGTCATGCGAAGATGAGCACCGACGCACGCAATCGTGTTTATCGTTTGACTTTTAATTTTTTTCACATATACATATACGCATATACATATATACGTGTACGCATACGTAGGAAGGAACAAATGATCGCGATGTTCTTTTTTTTTCTCTTTTACGGATAAGGCATTTTTCATGGGTTATTTTTAAATGGATATAATGTCATATTAATTAACGTAATGCAAATATAATTTTATAATTTTTGAATAAACGATAAATAAAAAGTAACGTTTTTAAAATGTCGATTTTTCAAATTACATCGATATAAGTATTTCGAAAGAAAAACTTTCGTTTAACTCGCATTGAATTGGGCAATAAAATATTTTTTTCCGATTACCGCGCGCAAACTCAGCAACTTGAAATCATTGTTACGTTTTGGCATTTTACGACGATCTCATTACTTAAGCTCAAATCATATTTAACGAACGATCGAAGAAAAAATAAAAAATAAAAGAAATTCCCATCGTCGCGTTGGCAACCACGACGGAAGAACAACGCGACGCTTGTGCGTATTCGCGCAGTATCTATATATACATATATAAGCAGAGAGAGAGAGAGAGAGAGAGAGACTTTGGCGAAGCCCATTGAAAGAGATTAGCCATCGAAAGAATCATTCGGCCCTTTCGCAGCATGTTGAAACCACCTGGACAACTTAACGAACGTGCGAGAGCCTCTACGATAATCGCCAGCTCGTTTTATGTGTATGCATATATGCATAAATACGACATGACAGGAGAAAGCGTTAAAACTTCTCGAGTTCTGGGGGAACCCTCGCTTTTTTTTTTTTTTTTTTTTTTTTTTTTTTTTTTTTTTTTTTTTATATCTATACGTTATTTAGTATAGTAGAAATAGGAAATTTTTTATATACAGAGATACCGGTGCGCAAGAAAAAAATTATTTCTTTTTCTTTCCCTTTCGTTTCAACTTTTAAAAATGCGCTGTTTTTTTTTAATTTTATTAAACTTTTTAAATGTACGTTCGTTTTAATTTAAGGAACGATTGAAAAAATGTGTTTGTACAATAATTAAAAGCGCGAGACGATGGATATTTCTTTGAATTTATTTCAATGCACGATTCAAGATCCGTTAACATTAAATATTCATCCGACATCATAGACATTTCCTTTCAATAATAATGTAGGCTACGGCGCTAGGAAAATTTTCAACTTCGTATAATATCAAAGCTATAGCCAACTTGGACGTTTTATGAATAAAAATGACTATACTGTTGGTTCTCTACTTAAAAAAAAAAAAAAAAAAAAGGGATATCGCGAAGAATTCTCGTCCGCGGTTATATTTAAATTGACCAAGTGCACGCTTATCATATTCAATACGAGCGTCGATTTGTTTTTATTTACTTTTCTTCGGGTACCCTACTCTAACGAATAGGATTCAGTTGATCGAAGGAGCAAAGAGGGGTAGGGAACGGAAGGAAGGATGCGTTTCTTTCATCGATTCGATTTTTTCTCTTTTTACAAAGTCCGTAAAAAAAAAAAAAATTACGGGTATTTATGCTTAAATATATATATCATCGATTTTTAAACGGCAATTTAGCAAAGCCAACTACTGTGGTTCATTTGCCATTTTGTTCTGACGCGTTTAAGAATCGTTTAATTTTTAAGAATTTAAAATTTTTGCAGAAAATTATTATCGCGATAAAGATTTTAGCTTATGTGTAGTTTTTATTAAACGACTTGATAATTAAATGTTTTTTATTGTGAACAAATAATAACGTTACGATTCGGAATATGTTTAAAATTTATAATCGTTAAAATGAATATTTAAGAGGTGTAAAATTTTTATACATCGGTATCGTTAAAAAATAAAGCGTTCGTTTTCGAACGCATATGAAAAATGAATTCGCATTTTAAGCTGAACGATGCTCGTTGATTATGCTATTAAAATCGGTTAATAAAACATTCTTATAAATGGGAGTAGGGTTATATCAAAGTAATCCTAATGAAAATCAGAGGTAGACACGATTTGACGATTAAGATGAGCAATAGGAAAGATTCGTTCGTCGTCGTGAGAAGCATATGTAACTCGCGTTGCGTGGGAGGCCGTAAAATATCGTCTATTTTTAGAAATAAACCCGATGCCTCCCGGTCCTTTCTGAGTCGCGCTCGTACTTTTACATTCATACACACACACACACACACACACACACACACACACATAAATATGTAATTTATCATAAAGCATATTTCATGAGAGTGATTAACATCTTTAAACTTGCTCTCGTATATGTATATTTATACGGAAATACGTAATCATCTTCCTCGAAAATATTGCATCCTTTGCTAGCAACTAAATTATAAAATCGATGGGGAAAAAAAAAAATAGTATTACAAAATAAAATCGCTTTCGTAAAGCTATATAATAAATTTATTATATTTTGAGAATTTTCATCGTTATTACAATCGAGTCGCGTTCTAAAATAAAATAATACCGAATCGATTGTTAATTTTAAAAAAGTCGATATTAAAAGTTTATTTGGTAAAATAATTGCACAAGCGAAGGAAAATAAACTTTCCATGCTTAAATTAATTGTAATTGTAAACGTTAAAGAGCAATCTGTTTGATTGGGATCCATGGCTTTAGTGACACATAAACGTCTTTGAGAAATTTACGGTCAACGGTGCAAGGAATAAGTAAAAAAAAAAAAAAAAAATAAAGGTATAATCCTTTATGAGCAGATACAGTGCGCGAAAAATCGATTATACACACGAATACATCGAGTGGCGTAATTCGCCGTTGAGCAAATCAAACTGCGAGCATTGGAAGATAGACGCTATCTTTCTCGCTCTCTTTCTTTCTCTCTCTCTCTCTCTCTCTCTCTCTCTCTCTCTCTCTGGAGTTTATAAAAAATAAAAAGTTTGTCAGAAGGTTTTCAATGGTTGAAAGACAGCAGAATTTTACTCCTTGCTTGCTTGAGTTTGCACAAATTGTTTATGAACGAAATCATTTATGTATAAAAATGTCAAAACTCATTGACAATATTTACGTAAATTTAAAAATATATGTATATGTATATAGTTATCTTATATATATATATATAACACAATCTTTAATCGACATTTGTTTTTTAAAAATTTTGAAAGTTAAATTTCGAATAAATTTTTATCATTCGCAAATATATTAATTTGAATATTGTTTTGAAATAATTTAATAAACTTTAAGTAACAAAATTATATGTTAAAAAATTAAAGTTTACATTTACTCGTTATAATATGCAATAATTATAGTCAGAATAATCATAAAAGTGGAAAAGTTTTTAATTCAATTCGTGATTTACCGCTAAGTGATGCCCCAAGTTTTCACTCGCTTCTTTGAATCTGAAAAGTTTCTTTATTCGCGTGAAGTATAATTCTGGAGGCTTTTAGGATTATGTATTAATGCTGTGCGTAGCGAATTATTTTGAATACACACTCATAATATGTATGTAAAATAATAAAATCGCTGAACGATAATAATAATTTTTAAAACTTTTATATGAACAGATTTAAATTCGACAGCGCATGATTATTAATAATTTTAATTTTATTTTATTATAATTATAAAAAAAAAAAAAAAAAAAAAAAAAAAAAAATATAAAAGATAAAGAAATCAATTTTTAAGAAAAATGTTATAATGTTTGTAAAATAAATAAAATAAAAAAAAAAAAAAAAAAAAAGGTAATAACTCAAAGAAATTGAATGAATTTTCAAAAAATCTGTTATTTTCGACGGCTCAAAGTTTGCATGCTCGTACCACGGGAGAAAGTAATAAGACACGTAGCGTCGACTGCACTCGCTCGCGTGCATCTCGAATGATATTGACACGAGTCATTCCTTTCAAGATTAGTCCACGGTTACTTTAATCAACGGAGTCGAGGTCGCCGTGATGAATATTATTTAAAAATTATTCTTTCCTCTCTCTCTCTCTCTCTCACTCTCTCTCTTGCTTTTTTTCCGCTCGCGATAGCTTGCCCTGTTTTCTTATTTTATATTCGCTCGCGGTTAATTTTTATAAAATCGAGTCACGAGCGCGTATGCTTATAACACAATACCGTAACACGTATAAATTCAAAAAGCGAATATCGATTCCCGAAGCGCGCGTTTGGCGCGAGAAAGCAAAGCAGGAGGGAAGCTAAATAATATTTCCAACGGCATGGGATCGCGTCCTTCCGTAACGCCATGTTTTTGCAAACAAAAACGTCGCGCAAACTTTTATCCGTAGAGGACGGGACGGGATTCTATATATGCCGATAACTCGGTGCACGTAACGTCAGCCGGCGCTCGACTCACGCGTACGATGTACAGCGGCGCTTCGGCGGCCTTTCCGCTACGAAACTTTTTTCCTCCCTCGCTGTGTGCGTAACCCGCTAAACTTTTACGCGCTATCCGTCAATCTGACGCTTTTTCACGCGCATTCTCCTTTTGTATCGTTGCCTCGCGGGCCCAATTCCTTTTGGATATTTTCAATGTTTTTTAATATTATTCGCGCTTATTCGCTCTGATTCTTTCAATTTTCGTTTCCACTTCGGCTATTATTAAAAATAGATATTGTTGTACAATTTTATGGCTAAATGACGCGTGTACAACGATTGTAAATAGAAAAAAAAAAAAAAAAAAAAGGTTAATTTTAATACATTATATTCGAATGCAAAGAGATTCGCAACAGGTTTGATAGACGCAAATTAAGGATTTTTTCTTTATTAATGGCATAAACAACAATGGCCGTCAATTAAGTTATGGATTAATCGCGCGTAACTGTGTGTTTTTCGATACGACAATAAAGATATTCGATTGATCATCTAAATATCAATCAAATATATTCATCCTAATGAACTTTGGCATAAGATATTATTCACCGTCACCGAAAAGCCGATTATTTACGATTATTTACGTATGGAAAATTCTCATTTAAATGAATCGATTAAGACCTTAGACCTGCGCTCGCGTTAAACAAGGTGAAAAAAAAAAAAAAAAAAAAGGTAGGCGTGCTCGCGAGCCTCTTGAAATAATAAATAAGCCTAAGTAGAAGGAGAGAGAAAGAGAGGAGGTCAATCTTGCGCGATAACTCGATGTAGAAACGTTAACGATAACGGCTCATTAACGACCTACCGATTCTCCGTACATCATACAACTCGAGTAACGCGTTCGATAAACGCGTTTCTCCGCAGCCAAAAGAGAATCGATAATGTTTTTATAAGAACGGACGCCGCTCGTTGACGATCAATTTTTTTTCCGAGTTTATTTTTCGCATATTATTATATGCGCTTACGATGCGCTCGAAGAGGAAAATAACAAAAAAAAAAAGAAAAAAATATCGATATCTCTCGGACGATTTTCGACCCGCGCGAAATCGCTTCGTGTTTGTGATTTTTGTCTCGGCGCGATTGAATATGGTTGAGTAAGCGGGTGATAATTATACGTTTACGATGGATAAGAGTAATCGAAACCCGATGATTTAAGCGAAGAAATAAAGCATCGGTTCGCTTACACCGGCTCATTTTTCGCGTTACTTATTTTTTTTAAGCATTTAAAAACAATGTTTACCAATGTAATACGTACGAGTATGTGGATAATTAATTTATATAAACTATGTTATAAAAACTTTACTTGAATTATCGCACTTTAAAATATTTAAACGAACTATTCAAAGATAAGATTTATTCAAACCGCAACGTTAAAAATTATTGCTTCACTGTTTCGAAAACAAAAACATCTAAAGTTAAATATACATGGGAATAAATCTTAAATACGTCAAGTAATTTAATTTAGCTAATACTTTGTTATGTAATAAAAAATTTATTTACGCTGAACATCATTTCATTCAAATTTTGTACAAATTTTCAAATGAATTTTTAAAAATAATGATATTCGTATTTAAATAATAATTATTATATACTTAACATGATAAAAAAGAATCTTAATTTAAAAAAGTAAATACTTTTTTTCTAATGGTTAATCATTTTATTTATAAAAATAATTACTATATTATAAAAAAAAAGTTTATGGAATAGAAGTTTGTATTAATAGTTGTATTAATATTTATTTTTTTAAATAAAAATCACGCGTGCATTTTTATTTTTTTTGTTATTCGATAAAACATTTTAGCAAAAAAATAAATGAAAAAAAAAAAAAAAAAAAAAAAAAAAACCGAAAATCAGGTTAAAAGCTCAACTCGCTAAACTTTAACAACGCGTTGTACAACAATTTCAAGTACAGCGTACAGTTGATGTATGTACATATGTAGAGAGTACCGCAAAATAACTTAACGGCTTTACACGCGTGTTAAACTACGCGTAATTTTCTCTCATTAGGAATGACCCGCTCGAATAATACCTATACCGGGAATCCAAAGAAATTCGCTTTCTTTCAGCGCTAAAGATAAAAGAGCGCGCCCGAGCGCGACGTTCAAAACGGCCAAGCCTCGAATTACGAACGCAGCCGCGCGCAACATCTTCGTGTTTACGCGTTTAAAGGTTGAGAGAGAAACGTTCGTCTTCGTATTTAATTCCATCGCGCCAAGATAAAATTTAAAGAATAATCCGCAATGTGTAATTGGACAACGACGACGAGAAGTTCGCGCAGAAAGAACGCCTATATATTTATCGATATATAATATATTCAAAGAGCGAAAAAATGCATTAACGAAAATTTCAATAAAACGATACTCGTAACGAATACGAAGAAACAATAAATCTGCCGGTGCCGAGTGCCATCCGGCACGGTGCGTCATCGTACGCCGCCGCCGCCGCCGTCACGTTGCAGCTCGTCGAGCGCGTGAAAATGAAAAAAAAAAAAAAAAAAAAAAAAAAAAAAAAAAAAAAAAAAGAAAAGAAAACTGGTTTCCATCGCGCGCTTTATGCCACGCACGCATGCATCCTGGCTCGTCTCTCAGCGCAACTTATACAGTTTTAAGTACATCGTTTTGTAGCTATGTTATAATGCATATCTGCTGGGCGCCTCGTGTCTTTTCAATCCACGGGATGGATTCGTACGCGCGTGTCGCGTTTACGCACTCGCGGGCGAACCGCTCATCTCGCTTTAAAAAGCAAACATCAAGATTTTATTTTTCCGCGAGCTTTTTATAAGCTGCAGGACAAAGTATCGCGCTTTCGGCCACGTGCATAAAATTTAGTTTTCGCGATCGTTCTATGGTACGTTGTTTTATCGCAATTGTGAATTTTAATATCCGATTATTGTGTTAGACTTTTAGAGGTTACTAAGATTTTAGACTGAATTATGATGTACGCCTATGAAGATTTCAGGCACGTTACATAATTTTTTGTTTATTTAATAATCAATTACCCAAGTGCCATCTTTTAACTTTGACGCGAAAGAGAATTTCATTTTATTCATACTCGACAATTTTGAATTATGAAAACGATGGAATTGTTTTTCGTTTAATTTATTATAAACATTTTAGTAAGCAAAAAAAAGTTGACGTTTTATGCACTGTTGAAATATTACATGTAATGAGAACGAACGCTGTGACAGAAATAAAGTGTAATATCTTGCAACACCGAATGAAAACCTATCGCACAAAAGGAACAAGAGGAAAAGAAAAAAGAAATACAGTCGCTTCGGCAATGTGCTGATAACGAGAAAAGTCATAAAAAGCGATCATATTAAAATTTCGTTTAAAATTAAAGAGAAAAATAAAAATGAATAAATAAATTCATTAAATTATTAAGTGGGATTTCGCTTTATGTCTTATAGAAGATGTAGTTCAATCAAAGGTCGCGGTCGATAAATTTTATGAACGAAATAATCGAAAAAGTATTCATACTCGGTTGAATTTTCGAGCTAGAGACACGATAAATTTACTTAACCATATCGGCTAAACAATCTCGAATGACCGTCTCTTTAGTCTTGAAAAAGAAGGATAAAAGGAAATTTTAAAGTACCGAAGAGTATCCGCGCCAATCTCATCGGCTAACCCAGCGAAAGCGCATTAAGCCTCGCTCCGCGCACATTAACAGGCTACCTGGACACGAATGAGCCCATCGATAATTGGCACGTTCGTTCGTTCGTTCGTTCCTTGTCTTTACCGGGGAGCTCATCGTTATGTGGGTAACGCGCTGCATCTTTTCCGCGACCCCCGTAGCTCCGTAACCTACCTCGTGCATACAACAGACAGGGAGAGAGAGAAAGAGAGAGAGAGAGAGAGGGAGAGAGAGAGAGGGAAGGAAAGAATACAACGTGCAATGCACGAACGTTAATACGTATACGTATGCAGGGGAAGTTGCTCTATACCGATTTGCGCGCTTACACGTACACGACGTCATACTCCGCGGGCTGGTTGTGCGCGTGCGCGAATCTACATCAGCCGTGACGGGGTCACTTCTCTCCGTGGGGCCGTTTTCCAGCCGTTTTCCAGCCGCTTTCCAGCCGCGCTCTAGACGTCCTCGCAGACGAGAGTAACGATTGCACCCGGCGCCCCCGCTAGCGGCGCTGCCTACGAAATCCCCCGACGACGACCGACCTCTTCGCCACCTTCTGCCTCTACGTGTCTGTGTGTCTGTGTGTCTATATGCATGTCTGTATCTCACTCTATATACATACATACATACATATATATATATATATATATATATATATATATATATGTACATGCGCACATATCCATCGCTTACCCGTTCGAGCTCTCTTTTTCATCTTTTTGCGTACTCGTGCGGCGCAGTAGGCGAAAATGGACGAGAGGAAAAAGGATACGTACACGTACGACTAGCCGACTATATATACGCGATGTTATAGTTCGACGTGAAACGCTTTTTTCCTTTCATTTATGATGCGTACTTTTGTCGGAAATGGATTGCCGCCGATGCTGCCGGTCTGCTGTTTCCTAGATTTTTTTTATTCTTTTGATTTCACATCGAATGAAGCTTTGACGAATGAAGCGCAATTGATTTCGATTATTTGAGCCAATGATTTATTTTTAATTTCGAAGCGAGTTTATCTATATTTATTTTGTGTATTTTTTTTTTTTTTTTTTTTTTTTTTTTGTAAATGTATCGATAATAAATTTTTAAACTTTTCTTTATACTATATATATGATCTTAATATAAAATTTATAATATTTAGAACATTTCAATAAAAATAAAACTTGTATCTTAGATCCAAACCGAAGAAAATATAAAGCAAATTATAAAAATAAATTAATGATCGATAAAAATGTATTAAAGTTCATTTTTCAACAAATTTATTAAAATCATGGCGTACAAATCGAAAATTGCGATCGGTACAATGAGAAGCAAGAAAAAGTTTAATCAAAGTTTCAAAAAGTAGTAGGGAAAAAAATCGGAATAAAAGCGACAATACAGTAAAGAGTCGAGTCGACATAGTAAAGAGAAACGAGCCGAAGGTACGGGCAGTGTATCCGGAAACGAAGAAACAACCCAAATAGAGACAAAAGCGAACTGAAAGAGAAAAAGAGAGAGAGGGGGGGGGTATAGGGGACGACTTACTGTAACAAAAAAAGAATAAAAAAGAAAGAAAGAAAGACAAGGAAGAAGAAAGAGAGAAAAGTAGGAGAGGTGAATTTGACTTCGAAAGGTGTCTTTCCCTCTCTTGTACGAGAGCATCCCCCGAAGGCAAACGGCCAACGGACCGGACGACAGAAAAAAAAGTTTCTCGTTCTATTGCACGAGCGAAAAACATTTTCCGCCCTCCCGCGCCTTTACCCTCGACACTTTTGTACCTCCTCCCCTTCCCCACCGATTCTCGACGCGCACAAGTGTCGTACGTGAACGCTTACACGAACGATCTCTCTCTCTCTCCCTCTCTCTTGTTGCGAGCTTCTGCTATATTCTTGAATAAAGAAAAAGGAGAGACAAAAAGAAAAGGTAATGAGCATCAATGGCTGCACTTTGTATTAATTACCGAGTCTATCTATGAAGTCTGCGGATATTTCAAGAATTAGGCGTATAGCTCAATGTAATGATGATTTTTTGCTCTGAAAAATTGTTATTTATTTTACAATAAAATATAAAAGTTTTCGATAATTGTTGGATTAAAGCACAAAAATTGCTTTAGTAATTATTTCAATGTCGAAATAAATTTAAAATAAAACTGACACTGTTGTTTTTAAATATTCATAAAACGTTGGTAATTATTAGGAATAAAATTAATTAAAAATTTAAAACGGAAGAAAATGATAAAATCTAATAAATTTCAAAATTACAGTCGTAAAAAAAGGTAATTATTTTATTAAAAAAAAAAAAAAAACAAAGAATAATAAAGTTCATTTTCAAAAGGAGATAATATTCTTAAATTAGTTTTGAATTTCGAGAAACTAAGTATATATCGCAAACGTATGATTTACCTTCTCGCGGAAATATGGAAATCTATACGAAAATCTAGCAATCTCCATTTCACCTACCTTAAAAAATTTTAAGATATTTTCATTCATAAAAATGAATACTAACGCGTTCATTGTAAACGTCTTTCATTTAAATATATGAATAATCATTTCTTTATTTTTTTTCTTTTTTTTTTTTTTTGAAGTGCTAGATATTTTTTTTTTCTCCTTTCAATCTTCATAACTAAAGAAAAAAAAGCAAAAATTAAAAAATTTGCAGTTCGCGAAAGCAAAAATAAAATTTCGACTCGTATCGGACGCGAGCGCGCGATAAGCGCAGCAGTTACCGGTCGGTCAACCTTTCATTATCGGCACATTCGAGCTCGTTACGATGTTTGTTGGTTACCCAATCGACTCCTTCCCTCCCCTCTCTCTGTCTCTCTCTCTTTATATCGCTCTCTTTATATCGCTCTTTCACTCGTTCGCTTACCAGCTTTCGCGAATTGAGCAAAAATAAAAAATAAAGAAAAAGGGAGGAGAATAAAAAACGAGTAAAGTTTGAGCGTCGTGTAAATAACAATAATAAAATGAAATAAAAAATAATAACAGGTACAAGCTCGAGGAAAAAAAAAAGTTTAGCGAATTATATAAATATGTATATGTTTACATATGCAGTCGTCCATCTATAAATAAACGATTGATAAGGCGTGCGCGCGTCAAAGCTTTACGGGCATCGACTTCGATCCCGCGCGAACGCGCATTGTCTTTCTCGCGACGGACGTACAGTGCGTTACGTTTACGTACACACATACATATATATATATATATATATATGCGGTAAGTGCGAGCGAGTACGACAATTTGCGAGTTAAACAACGGCGCAACTAAACAATGCCTCGTTGCAACCGGCGTCCGAGTTCTGTCTCTGTCTCTCTCTTCGTTCCGGGGACAACGACATCTGTTACTCGGTTCTCTCTCGACCGAGCACCGAACTCACTTTCTCTCTCTCTCTCTCTCTCTCTCTCTCTCTCTCTCTTTCTCTCCTTCCCTCCCTCTCGAGTACTTGCGCACGCGGACCCAATTTCTGATGCGTATTGTCGAGGGTAGCTTTTTACGATGATTTTCGTTGTTAAAGCGATAAATTATATGATCGACTCGCTTTTATTTGTCATTATAATAAATAATACTTTCGTCAAAACAATTGAAATTTATTAAATTATTCGATTTTCTTACGATTACGATAATTTTAGCTTGATTTTTAATTAGTTTTTTAATAAATGAGCATAAAATTTGACCTGCGATTAACTCCACGATTAAAAGTATCTTTCTATTTTCGTCAGCGAATTGTCATTGTTAAAAATTCAACGAATTCATTTTCATAAATTGAATGTGAATTGCATTCAATCATTTTTTGTTTATGTTAATGGCTTCTTTAACACGAAAGCTACGAAAAGTCGAGCTTAGTTTTCGTCAATCTATCAAATGATCCTTTACATTATATAAACGTTAGGTGCATTGCCGATGAACTAATTGACTTATTAACGTTGACGTTGCTTAATCTGACTTTTCAGAATACTTCATATTATGAAATAAAAATAATAAATTTTAAAATATTACGAAAAGAATAATTGGTAGAATTTCAAATTTCATGTAATATTTAAATTGATTCGAGATACAAAATTTATCGATGAAATAATTTTTATTAAAATATTATAAATTAAAAAAGAAAATTAAGTATTACAATATTAAATTATAATTACTTTAAGTTAATTGATCGTTTGACTAATAATAATAAGTATTGTTATACCTATGAAAAGTTAACAGCCAGTTTAAAAAAAAAAAAAAAAAAAAAAAAAACAAAAAAAAAAAATTATGATAATAAAAAAATAATGAGAAGCACATCATTGAAAAACTTTTATGAAAATCTTATTCGCATATTCGTATGCGTCATATTTATCATCGTTCACAATATTAGATTATGTGTAATTCGCGAATGATTAATACGAAAGTAAAGCAAGCGTAGAGCAACGCAAATATGCATACGTTTATACATACGTATAAAGTAGACGCAAATCGCGATTATTAAATGTGCCTAAAATTTCAATTGCCGACGAGCTATTAAACTAGAAGGCGAACGCAACGTGTTTACGGTGCAATCGCGAAACATAAAAAAGCGTAACTCGATCAATTGCGCCAATGTTCGAGAAGTCAATGTCCCCACAGCTACATGTACGTAAAGATATATCTATGTATACAAAAAAAAGTCGCGCGGCGAAAGTGCAAGACGTAATGATCGCGTTAGTTAGGAGGAAAATCCGCAACGACGGACGAATAATAAGAAAGCGAGAACATGAGTACTGGCTAGAAAAGAAAGAAAGAGAGAGAGAGAGAGAGAGAGAGAGAGAAATCTGGCAAGAAGAAATTTTCTCTCCCTCTTTTTCTTTCTCGCGCGGGAGGAGGAAGAGGAGGAGGAGGAGGAGGCGGCGAATCGATAACGGAACTAGCGCCGACGAGCGAGCGAGCTCCCAGACGACTATATACCACGACGTCGAAGAGGAGAGGGACAGGTTCCGGTTACGGTAAGGTCATCACCGTCGTCGTCTTCGTTCTCCTTGCGCCGGATGATACTCCCGTTGTATATTTCGCGAAGCGAAGCGCCACGCGATTGTACTTTGTTCTCTCGCTCTCTTTCTCTCTCTCTCTTTCTCTCTCTATCGATATATATATATATATTTATCACCCTTCACCGGGAGCTTTTCTTCTATTCCGATTTTTCTCTTTCGCATTACGTATGTTTACGGGAGAAGCTTTTACCATCCTACACTATTCACTATAGCCGCGATAATAAAGCTGTCGCTCTATTCCGACGATAACTCCTGCGCCGCCGATATTCCCAAGGGCTTTGCGAGAATTGTTTCGGAGTATCTTCTCTTGTCAATTGTAATTTTATATTTTTTATTATTATTTTTTTTTTTTTTAATTTTCTTGATTTTTTTTTTGTTTTTTTGTTTTTTTTTTAATTTCGTTGGTTCATTTTAAATTCTTCATAATGATTATTCTAAAGTACAGACTCTAATCTAATTAAAATTATTCCAATAATTGGATAAATATTTTTCGATATATTTATATTTTATAATTTTTTATAATATTGAATAAAGCATTTAATGAACCACTCATACCTAAATGAAATTAAATTTGTCGATGACCTCAAGTAATACATAATAATACTTACGTAAATAGTATCATAAAGATAATTTATAAAAGTTTATCTTTGAATCCAAGATTTGTAATAAAAACTCTCACATAGTTAAAACTCGTGGGATAAAAATGGAATTTTCATTGAAATGTTGTTATTCTACTTTTTTTTTTTTTTTTTTTTCTGTTTATCGAATCTCTACCGTATATCGATAATAGACTTTTTTATTAAATTGAACTGAGGTATGTTCAAACGAAAAAATAATTAAAGTTAAACGTGAATAATTTATAAATTGCAAATAGTGAGTCACAATCGATGTGACGTCAAGCACGTATGTATATGTATGCGCGCAATACATTTGACATCATACGGAGGTTTCTAAAGTCTACTAATAAGTCAATGACTCATTTAGTTGCGACAACTCGGTATATATAAATAACGCGCGTCGTTGAAAATTTATTTTCCTCAATTTTTTAAAACAATTAATTTACGTATTTTAATTGAATGTATCAAATTGTGATATTGTCGTTGATAAGTATACGTTGGTACACGATAAACAATGTGCCGTCGTCTCGTTGACTTGCAAAAATTGACACAAGTTGTGCTGTAATAGGCAAAAATTATCGTAACACAGTAACTAAAAGCACCGCACTCATAAATACCATTATTACGCAAATACCCTCGAGTTATATGAAGTTAAAACGACTCGAAAATACTGTATTTTTCAAAATAAATTTTGTATAAATTAAAGTGCGAATAATAACTTTTCTTCAAATTTGACGTCGATTCAACGGTTGGAAAAGTTTAAAATAATCAAAAAAGCAGTACTAAAAGAGAGAGAGAGAGAGAGAGATAAAAGGGAATACAGCACTGTAGAATCAGCGATGTCCTGTGATTCATTCGCTAAGCGCCCTTAGCAACGTGTGTGTATAGAACGCCTGAGCGAACGAACGAGAGAGGCCTTGTCCTCCCCGTCATCTTTCAAGGTCGGTTCCTCTCTCCCTCTCTTTCCCACCTATCGGATCCAGTCGGAAAAGAAGGCGGTACTCGGCCTGGTTAGGTGGCGCTACGTGCCAACTTATGGAAACTGACCGCACGTGTCACACGGCTGCTAGCCGGAAATCGCGGCGCGAGCGTCGCTAACTCGCCGGTGGAGTCTCCGACTGGCTCCATCTGTTTTGAAGTTTTTTTAGTCCAGGTAGAAAGTTCTCTTACCGACTGATGAATTGGATTTTTTTTTTAAATTTCTGCTTTATCGACCATTGATAATGCAAGACAGTTTTTTATAATAATTTTAGCAATGTCTACAACTTTTTGCAAACTATAGTTAAATAAAGTATTGCGACTAAAAACTAAACTAAAAAGGCATTCTTGCAATGTGAAAATATTCTATTATTTCCCTATAGTGATAATAACTCATTTGTACAGTTTTGGTGTGATTTTAAATTACAGTGTAATAGAATTAATAATTATTTAAGCTTTTCTTTAAATTTATATGAAAAAAATGAGTTATTTGAATGAGAGTAAAATTTATTTTCAATCACTGTCCTAACTATGAATTGCAAGAGCATCAATTTACGGTAACATCTCAATTGACGAACAAATGACGCTGACGGTACTCGTTAAATCTCGACGCGACGAGATTAAATAATTGATTAAAGCAGCTTGCATAATTTTACAATTCGTTACCTACATAATTATTAAACATTTAGATATTAAAAACATACTTATTCTAATACAGAACATGCGGTGCACCTATGGTCGCACATTTGCAGCTCATTAGATATATTTAACAGTTACAATAATATAATTAAGGATGATCATTTTAAATACATGTCTATACATACCCGAGATTTTTGACGTAAATTATATTTTTTAACGAACTGATTTATAATATTATATATATATATATATGTATAAAACAAATATAATACTAATAATAATAATAATAATAATAATAATAATAATAATAATAATAATAATAATAATAATAATAATAATAATAATAATAATAATAATAATAATAATAATAATAATAATAATAATAATAATAATAATAATAATAATAATAATAATAATAATACCAAGTGTCAAAAGCGCATAGCACCTAAGTGATTATATGTATAAAAATATAGATTTGTTTAATGCATGCTGATAATATCTACCTAAAGGTAGTTTTATGCCACGAAAGGTCACCCAGATGGTCAAGTAAGAAGTTTTGATTAATGTAAATGCCGAAAGTTGTGATGTTCAAGACGGTTTCAAATAAACGATAACTCGATAAAGGATATATTAAAATTTATCTAAGATCGAAGGAATAGGTATATAACTTGTAATAATTTAAATATCGTGTATTACAAAAGTAAATACACAACCTCATTTTTTTTAAATATTTAAAAATATTCAAAATTTCTCGTATAAATACATATACGAGTTTGATTATGTCGAGAGGGAAACTGTAAAGCTGTTTTTAGGAAAAATATCAACACGATACTCTTGTAGTTTGAGAGAAGGTTTACGATCATTTTTTCAAGTAGCTAGAGCGACAACCGATATGTATCGTTGAAGAGGTCTTTTTAATACATAAATATGCGTATTCTAGGACCAAATTTTATAAATTCCTTTAAGAATATTTTTGTTGAAAAGACCTTTCCAACGGTAAGTAATTTTGCGATTTAAAAAAATTAAGTCATATTCCCTTCTTCCACCTAAGAGAGTATCTTGTTCGAACCTTCTGAAAAACTTAATTTTCTTCTAAAAATAATCAAACAATTGTTCAAGAAAATTTGAATATTTTTGACTATTTTACAAATCACTAAATTATATAACTTGCTTTTAGGAAATTTAGTATAGTAATTATAAATAAATTCGTTTTAAGAGTTTTTTTGTAGAATGTTTTTCAAAGTCGAGTAATTGATAAACAAAGGGATTTAAAATATTTCATAGTAATTTATTATTTAATCAAAATGAATTTAATTAAAAAAAAAAAAAAAAAGAAAGATAAATTATAATTACATTAACAATAAAGAAATGAAAAAAATCTACAAATTTGTACAAAAAATTACACTCTAAAAATAGATTATAAAATATTATATTTTTCATTTTAATTTTACTTGTTGATACCTATTAATTGTCATCTAGACAATATAAAGCAGTTAAAATCTACGTTAAGCTTTGAATTAAATGTGATTTGTAAAATAAATAAAAAAATTTATGGAAAATTTAGATTAAAATAAAATATAATTATTTATAAATACTTGTTATCTATGTATAGCAAAATAAACGGATTGATATTAATTTATAAAACTCAAAAATTTAAATTAAAAAAGTAACCGTTATATAAAAACAACTGTATTAATAAATTTAAGTTTTCGAAAAATTTTAATGTCTACACAAACAGTAAGACTAGCTTCGACTAATAAAAATAATAAAAATAATAAAAATAATAAAAAAAATAAAAAAAAAAAAAATAAACTCGAAATCGCTTCACCGAGTTATCGTTAGAAACGTCTTCATAAATGAATCAAAAGGTATTAGTCAACAAGATGACATAACTTTGAAAAGACAATTTGAATCAAAATCTCAGCTTTTGATCGTTCAACTTGCTTTGACTGATTTCTTTTTTTTTTCTTTTTCTTTTTTTTTTTTTTTGTTTTCTGTTTTTTCGATCATTTTTGTCGTAGGAGCGCAACTCCCGGCGCTTACCTTTCTTGATGAGTAAGCTAGTGACCCTCCGTAGCGCCTCGCGTGTACTGGAGGTGGAGCTGTGCTTACTTTGGCCGAAGTATTTGTTGGGCGTGATGTTGGTCGGTAGCGTCAGGGGCTTCCTCTGCTCGCCGGCGCCGGGCAGCCTCGCGTCGTACGCGCTGTTCAGGCGCTCCAAGTGCTCGATCGAGGCTGGCCGGGGTTGGTTGGACTTGCGCGTCGGGTACCAGCCACGATTCGGACCGCCCGCGAGACGCAACAGCTCCGTACCGATTATCGCCTGCTCCAGACCGGGATTGTTCCTTCGGTATCTGCAAATAAAAAATAACGGTTACTCTTTCTCGATTCTTTTCATTCGAACGAATCTTGATCACTTTTTTTTTTTTTTTTTTTTTTTTTTTTTTTTTTTTTTTTATTTAATACGCAAATAAACTTATTATTTTATTATTACAAAGTAAAAAATGAAAATAAATTTTCAACGACTATTTTTATGCTTTATGAACGACATTTTTTTTTTTTTTAATGCAAACACAGTAAACTTACTATATTTAAATATGAAGAATTTTATGATTCAACATTGTTGAACTTTTAGAGAGATTTCAATAATATCCATAATTTATTTACCGTTAGAGTGAATTTATATTACTTTTTATACATAAAATTACTTTTCTGATTAAACGAATCATATTTACTCAAGCTTCAAAATAAAAATGACTTTTTATTTAAATTTAGATTTTCTTTTAATCCGTCGTCTGTTATAAAATTATTTAAAAAATATCAGCGCACGATAAAATAAATAATAAATATATAATCTTTTCCAAGGAAAGCTTATATAGGCATCCGAGGGGGTAAAAAATCGAAAGGTAAAACGTAAGGTAATTTCTTAGCTAAGGTTGGTAAGGTAACTCACCCAGTGGTGGCGGTGGTAGGCGCGTACCAACCGGGCTGTCGGCGCGGCTGCGTCGGATTGCCGCTCGCGTGCTGAGGCGTCCTGGGGATGTCGCTGCCGCGCGCGAACACCGGCGTCTCCGGTAGCGAGCAGCTCGTCTGCATTCCCGAGCCCGTCGCGTTGTTGCTTCCATTGTTGTTGCTGTTGCTGTTGTTATTGTTGTTGTTGTTGTTGTTGTTGGCGGCGGTGGCGGGGGTGGTGCCGTTGCCGTTGTTGCTGCCTCCGCCGCTCCCGCTGCCACCCGATGAGCAGGCCTCCGTCGAAGGCGAGTGACGCTTCGTGAACGGCCTGCGTCGCGAAGGCCCCGGTAGATCCGTTGGCAGAGTTCTTCGCTCCACTGGCACCTGAAAACGTTATTTTCATCGTTAGAAAGATGGAAATGGCTGTATTGACAGCTTAAAACTTTTCTTACACGCGCGAATAATTATAAAAGTTAATCGTTTTGATATAATTAATACCTACCGACAATACTTCTTGAATATAAAAGAAGAACAGTAATTAAATGTATAAATCAGATTTTTGACAATTTTTTGATTATTTATTGCATATCGATTTATGTAATATTGTAAAAACAATGTCGTTATCAAATTTTACAACATAATTTAATTATTTCACGAGAAGTATATAGAAAATCGAGTAGTTAAGAGAGCAATATTTGAGTGTTAGATATCTCATAAATTGAAAAGTATATGCAAATATAGATTGTATATATATATATATATACACACATATGTATGTGCAATCGATTAAGAAAAAATGAAATGCAAGCCAGAAAGATAGGTAAAATAATCCATTCACATCTCGGCTCCCCTCTCGATCTTTTCAATCTTTCCGTTCTTTTTATATTTCCACCTCCCGCTTTAACCTAGGCGCGTTTTCGCCTCACCCAAAACGTAATCTCCTTTCCCTCAACCTTACTTTTTTCCATTATTTTTTTTTCTTCGTTCATTGCTCCGTGGCTGCACTTTCTCCCGTTACGTGTATGCGTGTGCGTTTGTACATGCACACGCGAATATTCGCGGCTTTCAGCGAAATTGCGCATAGGCGAGTCGATAGCAGTAGCCGTGAAAAAAGCAGACGCTAGTGTTTAATGCACATATATATATATATATATATATATATATATATATATATATATATATATATATATATATATATACATGCACAGACACATTGAAGTATATCCAGTTGTAGCGAAAGAGAAAGAGATAAAGAAGTAACAGGAGAGAAGGAATCAAGCGATGAAGCTTGCGATAGCCGCAGGAGAAAGTTTAAAGTTGTGAGCGCAATAGCGGTGAAATTGCAAGAGAGAGAAAGAGAGAGAGAGAGTTCAAACCAGTGAGATTATAATTATTGCATCGTAATTTATTAGAATCCGTCTGGTTGAAAGCTCGCTATTTCGTTAATTTCGAAAACTATTTTAAATTGCTCGGCTAGATTTTGGTTAATGTAGAAATTATTGAATCGATGAGAAATTTGTTTGTTACTACATATATAAATGTACTATTTTATTTTATTATTTTTAAATACTCGATTACTAATTAATTCAATTATGTCAAAAACTTATACCTAAAACGATTATTTATCAAACGAAAAACGTAAAAAATTTTACTTTAAATATAGACTCAATGAATATACATATATCCTTTAGCCTTCGATAATAATTCGCCGGAAGAATAAAGGAAAATAGACGTGATTTATCTCGTCGACGACTGTCTTCGCGAACCCCCCTAGCTCTTTGCCGCAACTTTACGAGGGCCGCGTATATCCACGTTTGGCGTATGGCTCTGCGGATCTGATGAGCTCGGCTTAATTTAATTAAAAAGTCTCGTACCCTATTACATAGATATATGTATACATATACTGTATTTCAATGTTTCACGACCAATATTGCTTTACACGATAAAAGATATACGGATTTCGGTTATTACAGATGTCGACGATCCTCCTCGTAGGTATAACGAATTCATCGGGTGTTTTTTTTTTTTCAATTTTTTTCATCTTCTTGCCTTCTGTCGCGATAATCAATGGCCTTTGGAAATGAAATTATCGTGCGATCCGTATTAAGAAAAATGTCTGCCGGAAATTATAAAAATTTTCTGCTCTCTTGAAAATGATCAAAATTTAAGAACTGTTTATATTAATTAAATTGGAAAAATAAATCGCACGAAAATTTTTTTAAAAATCTTTTTATAACGAATAAATATTTATACGAAAATTTAATTGCTGTGTTTTTGTACTGCCTATTGATAGCAATCGAATTTTTTAAATTGATTTATCTTTGAAAAATTTTGAGTGTACATAAATTTATATTAAAAAAATGTTATTTTAGACTACAGCTATATTTATAAGTATTATTATAAGTAAATATTGCGATAGGATTTTTTCGGAATAAACGGAAACAAAGACGCCTCGATAATAATTGAAATCTTCGAGAAGCTATTTTAAGGTAATCCTAAAGAAAAGGCGATTTCTCTAATGACAATTTTACGCTTCTCAACGATTGTTCCTTATCATTCCCAACGATTATTAATTTAAAACCGACTTGGCCTGGAACTCTGGAAAATTCGAAAAGCTTTTCCAAGCAACTCTATCGCTCGAAAAGTCCAACTTTTTACTTGGTAGTGTACTTTCGCGCGAAAAAAGCGCCAATATCTGTAATGAAAACTTTGGGTACTTGTGCCTCATTGCCCCTTCCTTTCCTTCTCTTTCTCTCACCCTCTCGCTCTCTCGGTCTTTTGTTTTTTTTTCCCTCTTTCTTCCGCCTCCATTTTCAATTCCTTCTCTGCACTTCATCTTCGGCTAGAGTAGACAGAGAAGGAGAAGGAAATTTTCCTTCATTCTTAGGCAAAAAAGTAAAAGTGAGTAAAAAAAGAAGGGCTTGTATTTTTTCTTTGGCCCATCGTATATTCCCTTTTTTCCTTACTTTCTCTTTCTTTCCAATCCAAGCTGTTTTTCTCCTCATTCATTCATTTCTTATCCTTTCTTCGTCGCCTCTTCTTACTTTTTCTTTCCTTCTCTCTCTGTCTGTCTCTCTCTCTCTCTCTCTCTCTCTCATTCTTTATATAAGTTGCATATCCGTCACCTTATACTCTTACGATATTTTTTTCTCGCACCGTTCGCGCGCTATTTCATCCTTCGAGGCTGTTGCGAGTTTTTCCAGGCGTTGGAAAATCACGGAGAGATAAGAAAGTTTGTAACGTAGACGAAGGGAGAGAGAGAAAGAGAGATGAGATACGCAGAAATATTATGCGGTCTGCGATGTATAGGTACGAATGAAATTTCATTCCTTCATCCATCGAATCGTATGCGTCGACCTGCAATACTAAATCATAAAAATCGCAAAACTCTACTATTTTCTCTCTCTCTCTCTCTCTCTCTATCTCTCTCTCTCTTTCTCTCTTGCTTTTGCTCGATTTGCATTCAATTCAATAACAGTCTGAAGTACCCAGCACTCGGTGAATTTTTTATTATTTTTCAAAATGAACGCGTTTCTCGTCGATTTTCTCATTTATGTGAAGATATATAAGCTCCGTACGATTTATTGATTTATAGATGGCTGATCTCGAATACCTGTCAACGACCTTTCCTTTAATTTTTTTAAGTCGTCGTATTGTCTATTTTGACGTTTATTTTTATTTATAAATGTATTTTTCATATTTTACGTAAACGCCACATATTATACGTATAATAGAAAAAAAAAAAAAAAAAAAAAAAACAAAAAAAAACTAATCAAATATATTTATTTTTACGATAAATTATTACTTACGAATTATCAGTGAGTAAGAAAGGCGAATTTTGTGCGTTAAAAATTTGATTTTCAATAAAGGTATGCGATACGCGTATCTCAAATTGGCAAAAAGCCAATAGAACGTACTTGCATGTTTCTAGTTACATCGAGGATTCGTAATCAACGCAAAGCAAACGGTCGATCTTTGTAAACAATAACGCATCTCGACATATCTATACGTATAAAGCTGTACGCAATCATTATTAATCATAACTAAACAAAAATGGACGAACTCGAAAAAGTGGACGAATAACATTTTTATTTAAAAGAAAAAAAAAAAAAAAAAAAAAAAAAAAAAAAAGATCGTTGCAATGATAAAAAAAAAAAATTGCTTGAAAATTATAATTATTAAAAAAAATTTATGACTCATTTGAAAATGTACTTCTTGCATTGTTTTTTTTTTTTTTTTTTTTATTTTTAATTATATTATTCTCCAAGGTTTTGTTTATATTTTTGTGGATTTTTCGTTTCAGCTAGTCTTTAAGACACGTTGAGAAAGAGAATAAAAGAAGCAATCTATTCAAAATGAGACCATTTATTGCACAATGAAAACACGTACACAAAAGTTCAAAATATCACAAATTGCCGACATTAAATTTCTGGAAAATAGGAAACACTGTTTTTTACATGCAAAATTTTACGTTTTCATTCGTATTCTTTAAACAAAGAGAGAGAGAGAAAGAGAGAGAGAGAGAGAGAGAGAGAGAAAAGAACGAATTAAAGAAAAGAACCAAGGTCTTTCGTCGTGCAGTAAAGTATCCTTTTTTTCGTTTTTCGAAGTTCGGTTTTACCTCCACCGAAAACAATACGCTTCAATGTCGCGTGCGCCGTTCCGCAATTGAAATGCGCGCGTACAAGGCAACCGCTGAAATCGATTCGAGAGAAGGTAAATAAAAAGAAAGAAAGAAAAAAAAGAGAGAGAGAGATAGAGAGAGAGAGAGAGAGAGAGGGAGATGGAAATAAATACCCAGGTACAAAGACGCTGAAGAAGACGAGGGAAAAACGAAAGCTCGCGGTAAAAGGAAACGAGGCGAAAGCGAGCTGGAAATAAAAGGATGCGAGAGAAAGTTACGGAAAGGGTGAGGAATAGAAACCGATGACGAGACAACTGAAACGTACTTGTGGCTGCGCGACAAAAAAAAAAAAAAAAAAAAAAAAAAAAAAAAAAAAAAAAAAAAAAAAACAGAAAAAGAAGAAAAGAAATAAAAAAAAACGACGCAATGAGGAAAAAAGGTATGGTAAACAACGATGGGAAGTAAAAGGCAGGAGAGCTGCACGCGCTTACATTTTCTGTGATTTCACTCTCCGTTACGAGCGCGGTACCTAGCAACCTTCAGCTTTCTCTCTTTCGCCTCTTTTTTTTCTCCTCCTCCTCCTCCTCCTCCTCCTCCTCCTCCTCCTCCTCCTCCTCCTCCTCCTCCTCATCCTCCTCCTCCTCGCCCCCGACCGTTCATTTGTTTTTCCGATTTTCAATATACCATAGCGATGCCAAGCAGTTATTCCATCGACATTTTGATTTTTCTAACAACAGCTGTGTTGTTACTCGCGAAGACAAATAATAGAATTGTATCTTATTTCCAATACCTCGATATGTATTATTTATATATTTATTTAAAATACGGTTAAGATCTTTGTAAATTATTGTAATAATGTGCGTAAGATCATTTGGTTATTTTCAGAGCTAATAACTAATTATTTGTATGTGATTTTAAAAATTATAATAATAAATTTAAGCCGATGAACGCTATAATTTTTATTTTTTATAATTATCGCAAATACATAAATCTATATTAGAAAAAATGCACGGTAATGGCAAGTGGCAAGGTCCAATAAAGCACTAAAACTTGTACGCATTGTACAAATTTTCCTCTAACATGAGAAATGAAAGAAAGTAAACAGGGACAATTTCTTGATTTCTTATCTCACTTGATTCTTACCTAACTAGATTCTTTTGAGTCTTCGCGCGTTTCTTTATTTTTCTTTTTGTTCATTTGTAGGGCTCGTTTAAACTGTTTCTTTTCTTTTCTTATTTTGTTAAGAGTAACATTTTTTAACTGAATTAACAAAATGTTAACCTGACACATTATTTTTAAAAAATTATGCGTCATGAAATTTTATGTTACAAGTTTATTTACAAATTTAATTTCAAATTTATTGTGTTTAAATTTGTTAATTTTATTTTTTTTTTTTTATATGATTATTACGTAAATTAAATAATTTTATATATTTCAATTATTAAAGAAATTTAATATTTTAATGAAATAATATATGTATAATAAAGAAAATATTTATGAAGCTTGTCCTTGTTTCAAATAAAATCGTATTATTGTTTAAACATTTATTTATATTAAAATTTTTTTCGGTGTTTGTTCAGTTTTTTTATATAAATTTTTTTATGTGATCAATAGTCTTGCACTTCTTAAAGTAATAAAAGTAAATTTTTTAATAGAGCTTTTGATTAATCTTTTCACACCTTACATTTTCTTACGCAGTAACATTTTTCTAGACTAGAAAAATTTTTAATTATTTACTTTCTATGAATAATAATATTAATAGAGTGGAAAAAAAAATTGAACGATCTAAGACACAAAGATTTTTTTTTTTCTTTTCAACTATTAGATCAAAGAATCTTATCTTAGGTTTTTTAAAATATTACTTTAGTATAAGAGTAATGGAAGCAACTGCGATATCATCTTTAATAAATGTTAATATAGTGAACTCGAAGTAAACGAACTTAAAACGAGATTAAAATTTTAACGTCTGACGAATTACATTTGCGATCTTCTCGAACACGATAAAGTATGCAGTCCCGGTAGATTTCAGAGCACGAAGCTTGTCAAAATTTAGAAAGTCATGAGTGTCATGCTTGTGCGCAAAAGAGAGAGAGAGAGAGAGAGAGAGCGAGAGAGAAGGATGAGATGATCTATTTACGAGCGTCAGACGCCGCGAGAGCTAAGTGCGAACTTCTGGACCACAGAAGTAAGAGAGAGAGAGAGAGAGAGAGAGAGAGAGAGAGAGAGAGAAAGAAAGAGAGAAATCAACCTGTTAGTAGTTTGCAGCTTGAAAGCAAATCGAAGGAAATCGTCTTAGAAGAAGAAGCTCGAGAATAATATAAAAGAACAAGCTGACGACTTGACTTTTCAATGTGTAATACGACAATGTAGTTGACTTTTATTCTCTTATTTTTCTTTCTTTCTCCTCAATTTCACTCTGAGAATTTTACTTATATAAGTTTACAGTTTTTTTGCTTTATTTAGGGAGGTGGAAAAAACGGTACGACCAGAGAGAAGGCCACTCCTCGAACGAAGAGCGTAGTAGAAGAAGCTTGGAAAGTTTTAAAGACCTTGTCCAAGCCGAGCACACAACGCCTTGGAACTTTTTCCTTTTTCCTTCTCGACTTGGATTTACTCGCTTAAAACGCGGTCGACATTTTCTACCTATTTTCTCTTAACTCTTTTTATTTTCTTTTTATTTTTTTTTTGTTTTTTTTTTTTTTTTTTTTTTTTTTTTTCATTTTATTTTTTAAACTCCTTAACGTATGTTTGTACCAACAAGCTTTTTTTAATACTCTCCACTCGACGGAAAACTAAATTATCTTTAGTTGAAAAAACGTTTAAAGCCGAAATATGTACTGAGCGAGTATACTTAGTCGATTATAGTTTACTTTTACTACAAACTCGACACTTGGCGGCCATACAAAGACATTGTTATACAAGAGATTAAATTTTTATTCTTTTACAATGTAAATTGAATAAATAATTTTTTCGCTAGAGAAAAAAGCCAGAGAGCAAGCAATAGAATGAAAATCTTACTTCGCGTCTTGTGTTTGCAATGCTCGTGGTAGTTCGACGTCCGCGTGAATAACCCGCGTCCATGGACCTTGTGTTGAGCGAGGTGGTCTGATGTTCCTTGGAAGAATCAAGGCTGATACCTCGGTGGGGTGGCACGCGTGGCCTGTACTCCATTGTACGGTTAACGTGACCAGGCTTGGGCTTCCCGGTGCCGACGACGATCGAGCCGCCGGCCATTGTCGTCGATGTCGTCGTTCCGTTGCATCCGGAGCCACCGACGTCGGAACTCTCCTCGTCGGCCTCCTCGACCGGAGACGGCGGTAACGGCGGGAACTCCAACACTTCCACGCTTACCTGTGCGTTGAACAAGATTGCGCGATTAGAGAGAGATTAAAAGCTTTTACATTTATCGTTAATAATAATTCTTTTTTTAAATTGCTTCTCTTATTTTCACTTTTTAAAAATGTACTTTTAAAAATACATTTGAGCATTGTGACAGAATCGCTTTTGTTATTGGCAATTTACCGTTTTTGTAAAATTTAATCGACAACAAAAATTTTTTTTTTTTTAAATTATTTTAGTTTTTAGTTTTTAGCAGAACAAAAAGTTCGTTACAAAGTTTCATATGAAAAGTAAGCTAAGCGAAGAAGAGGAAGATGCGTTAAAGAGGTGTAATTAATAGAAACGAGAGTCTTCCTCTATGAAACTTGGTGATGTATGAACGGCTTTGCCGATGCGTCGTATGATTAACGAGCCTCTCGTTGCTCTATCAAAGAGAAGGTAGTCTGCGAATATCGACGTGCTTTCGCTGTACTACCCTATCGTATAACGAGATTCTCTTTTGCTCTTTTCGTCCGACATCGCGATGGTTTTCATTCAGATGCATATACATAAGCGATTGATGCCAAACAAAGGTATAATTTTCACTTTATTATTCGTGAGCAACCTAATGAATATATTAACCATAATCCAGTCTGCTTTTATTAATTACTAATTCAGTTCTAAATTTATATTTTTATCGTTCGAAAATTTTTGAAATTATATATAATAGTCATTGACTTTCAACATATCATTAAACTTGTAGATAGTACTTGAACTTTTATTATTACATTTGCAAGGTAGCATGAATAAAATGTAAAAAAGTTGGAAAATAATTTGCAGGACAATTTTTTATTATGTAACAAAAGTGCTCGACTTCGTTAGATTTTACCATATAACTCGATGCGTAAATTAAAAAAAAAAAAAAAAAAAAAAAAAAAAAAAAAAAAAAAAAAAAAATTATATTTATCAATATATTGAAAATTACCTGAAAGTCTGGATTTTTAGAATCCTCGAGAATGGCGTCGATTACGTTCTCGATTTGTTTCGTATCATTTTTATGATTTTCCAAATCACCAGTTCTCGTTCTCCTTCCGGAGGCATAGATGTCTCCGCCGTTTATTCTTCTGCGATCGAACTCCAACTCCGTCGTTGTTTTCGATCCGTCCGTGACATCCGTGGCGTGAGGAGGTGGTTGAGGCGGCTGCTGTTGCAACTGTTGTTGTTGCTGCTGCTGCTGCTGCAATTGCTGTTGTTGTTGTTGTTGTTGTTGCAATTGCTGCTGTATTTTTCTCGGCTGCCTGCAGTCGTAAACGCTGACGTCAAGCAGCCTCCTTTCGCAGCTGTCGTTTTCGAAACTGTTTCTTTTGACGTTTTGCTTGAGGTCGCCGTTGCGCCAACGTTTGTTCTCCACGAAATCACCGCTGTTTTTCACAATTTCGATTTCCTTGATCGCGTCGCTTACTTTTTCAAGCTGACGGCGATTCTCGTTGAGGGCTTTTTTTACTATTTGATCCTCGATCAGCAGGTTTACGGGGATCTTAGACTCCAACCGGTGATGATGCTCGTTCATGGATCTCCTTGTGGGTACTTCGTCTACTATGAGGTTTACAGCTCTGGAGACGTCGAGACTCTTAGAAGTGGTTATGGTAAAGCCGTTACACTCCTTCGTTCGCTCGGCAAAGCTCGTTATCTTCACCGGTTCTTCGTCTTCTGGCTGCTGATGCGCCTCTTCCTTCTTAATATTATTCATCTTTTCTTCGTTGGGTGGTGCATCCTCGATCTCTCGTACCTCTCGATGAATCGATTTTCGGTTTTCTTTGTGATCAACGGATGAATTTATGAGATCTGGTTGAGAGACAGCTTGCGAATTAGCAAACTCTGCCGGGGGCTCATTTAGACCCTCGAGCTTGCTGTTCTCTTTCAACAAGCTCTTGATGTTGTCAAAAGTGTTTGAGAAGCGCCGTACCTCCATCAGTCTGCTGTCTTCCGTCTCGTCATCGAGGCTTTTCGTGGGAGATTTCGGCAGAAGCTTGCGCTCTTTCTTCCGACCGCGACGAATTACGTAAGTACCGCTCTTGCTTAGGTCTTGTGGACGTAGATTATCGAGATCGTTCGTCGAGGAGTCCGAATATGGTGAGATGAGGTCGTCGTCTGTTGTAGAGACTCGAGGATCTTGCCAGTCGTCGAAATCTCGGAGTTTCGATACCGAACCCACGCCTAAAAATTAAAACATTTTTTCTTAGACGTTTATGAATTTCTTATCTATAAATTAATCACCATAAATTTATTATAAATTTAATAATTACAACATTTTTTGATAAATCATAACTACTGTTTCATAATTAAACAATATGGAAACATATGATATGTCAAGTATATTTCATTAAATAGTTTCAAATCAATAACGCAGCCTGATTTCAATATCAATGCTACAAACCATAACGATATTAATGCTTCATTATCATACATTATTAATATTCAGTTCAGTTATAACAATAACTAGATAAATGAAAAATCATTTGATATAATTCAATAATGCGATTTTTGTAAATTAGAAATTACATTATTTTATTGAATATTAAATTAAATTTGAAAATTTTATTTTATATCTTATTATTCATTGATTATTTTAATAAATAATTATACATTAACGAGACGGAACATACGTTATAATTTTACATAATTTAATCCAACACTAAGCAGAATTATTTATTATATAAGTTTATAACGTTAAAATAAAAATTAATTTCTTATTAGAAAAAATAAATCTTTTTTCAGGATTAAATTACTTAGTAATGCACAAAGTTAATGATAATAATTTAAAAACTGCAAAAGTGCATCTAAAAAATAATGTACATTTTGTAGCAAGTGATGACTTTGACATTAAATAAAAACAAGCGTTTTAATATAAAATTTAAGCTCGCTAATTCGGAAAAAAGCTTTAAAGCGAAAGGATAATTTAGTAGAATGAGATTTCAAATATTCGCAGCATTGACTTTGTAACAGGGGCCAATACTTACTGGAAACATCGCTACTCTTTCGTCTCCTCCTGCCGACAACCTTGGTACTGCCGGGTGCGTAAAGCGGATCGTCGTCGAGCGAGACTTCCCAGGCGATGCTGTGCCTTTTGCTAAGCGCCGGAGGCGGTGGAAGCAGTTCCTCTAACGAGTCGTCGGAGAAATGTTCCTCCTCGGACTGCGTCCTAAAATCCGTAGAGTTCCTCGTGGAAAAGTCCGAGTTCCTCGTCGAAAACACCTCGGAGTATCTTTCTTCGGAGCAGCGGTCGGAAGTCTGCGCGGAAAATCGTTCGCTCGAGTCGGCGTGGGGCAGATTGAACGAGACAAAGTCCAAGTTGCGTATGGAGAAGGGATCGGAAGTGGGCACGCTCACGTGGTCGTTAGAGCTGGCGCTCGCGACCGCTATCGAGAAGTCGGAGTGGAAGCGCTCGTTCGAGGTCGAGTTCGCCCGGGAGAAGTCCGAGCTGTCGCAGTTGGCGCGCATCGAGAAGCGCTCGACGCTCACGGAGCTCGAGCGCGGCATCGAGGAGCGCTCGGACTCGGAGTTGCGGGAGAAGCGGCCCTCGCTCGAGTCCGAGTTGTTGCGCCGTCGAGGCGCCGACGAGGAGCGCTCGCTTCCGCCGCAGCTCATCCCGGTGCCTCCGTTGTTCAGGCTTCGACCGCCGGCGCTGCCGCTGTGGCTCGAGCCTGCGGGACCACGGGACTGTTGGTTGTTCATCAGCAAGCGGTCCTCAACACTGATAACAATAATAAATCAATTATACTTTTCGTCTTTTTTATTTGGTAAAATTTAAAAAGTAATATCTAATAAATATTTTATCGGTTATAAAGCTTATATTTTAATTCGATTATTTTTGATTTAATAATACATTTGTATCGCCTGTGCTGATGATTGTTAAAATAAGGAGTAATATGTAGAGTTTGGTCAGACGGTATATATAGATATATCAAAAACCTTTCTCAAAACATTAGTTTATAATTTTAGTTTATTTATGAAAAAAAAAAAAAAACAAATGTAATATTAATTATATTAAAATCAAATAAATTAATTTTTATCCTGTGCTTTTTTTAAAGCTACAAAATAGATTTACATATATGTATATATATTTAAATTCTAGTGTCCATTTATTTTTCATAGCAGGTATGTTTATAAAATAATTATGATATACCAAGTAAAGATTAATATAAAGTATTGATATATTTGATAACCGCAATATAAAATTGGCGCAACAAGTAGTACAACAATATGGATAATGCGCCTATGCTAAAGCCATTTAAATTATCGAGTCGAGTCGTCGCTGCCGCATCTTTGAAGCTACATTATTTTGAAGATTATGGCACTTATTTGGTAATCTAACTAGTTAAATCCTATAAGCTAAGCTTACTTTCATTATCGGTGGCTTACTTGATTTTTAGAGCATGCACAAAGAGGAGGAAACTTTAACCGTTCGCGATAACCTTTTACCTAGCGTTTTAACTTTGGCATAATTTTATAAGGAATTTTTGTTCTCTCAAAATTTTGACTTAAATTTAGTTTAAAGTTCAAAATATTGTAAAATATTAGATAAAAATTTGCTTAAATTTTAAAATAATTATAATTATTTATACCCGACTCCTATAGAGGTTAAAATTAAATACTCGAGTTTTTTGTTTGTTAGGGTTTGCTTACATGGATAACCATACCTGCTGGATTTGGTGATTTCGGTCTGTCTGAGCGACCTGCGCGATCCCGGGTGATGATGATGATGATGATGGTGATGATGATGATGGTGATTGTTATGCATCGAAGCCGCCCTCTCCTTTTCGGGACTCGGATGATTCGACTCGTCCTCGTCGTCGCCTTCCTCCTCCTCCTCCTCTTCCTCTTCTTCCTCCTCCTCGTCACCGACCTCGTCTTCCTCGTCGAGGCCGTCCTCGGACGATTGTCTCAGATCCTCGAGAGCATCCTCGGAGGAATTCCGATGACGCACCGGCTCGCGGCTCTTACCGGGGCTCGGGGCATCGTCGTCGTTGTCGTCGTCGTCGTCGTCGACGGGCGCGGCTACCTCGGCAGGATTGCCGCGGGGTGGAATCCAATTGAAGGAGACCTTGCCGTCGTAAGGCAGACTGGCAAACTTGCTCGGCGGACTCGGTGGATCCGCAAGTCGGAACGGCTCCGCTGTGTTGTTGCGACCACCGCCGCCGCCGCCGCCACCGTTTTCCCAGCCGTAAGGCCGTTGATGCCTCGTTTTCGGCTGCAATTAAAAGGATATCCAACGTTATATTCTATATAGTTTGCTCGATTTTGTGCGAGTGACAGATTTATTATCAGAGGAGGAGTATCCATCCTCCTTTGTCATCGGAAAAGTGATTTCGTGATGGATCGGATGCAGAACGAGCTTTATTTTTGAAAAATTTAAATCGTTTCGCGATTAATAATTAAAATAGCGATAAACGATGAAAAATCAATTTTTTATGAAAGAATTTTGTTCGTTTTATATATTTTGCAAGGTAAATAATCAATCAAATAACTTGAATACTTATTTCAATCGAACTGCTTTTAAATAGGAATCAAATTATTTTAAAAGCAGCTAGTTATTTTTATGATAGATAAAGGTTTACTCAATCGATTTTTCCACGATCCTATAAATTTACTGTTAGCATAAAACAAGACGTTCTCGCGAAGAAAAAAAGTAAAAAATCACGAATAGCATTGACCTTTTATCAAGTTTTAGGTTTTGGGTAAGGAATCATGCTGGTACGTAAGTATAAAGAGAGCGAAACTATATGTATAAACTAATAACATTGTCGAGGACGAAAGTTCGCCGTTAACGGTTCAGTTAAAGCTTTCAGCTTGTCTGCTTAAACTTCGTGTTTGCTTTGTAGCGACTTTGTAAGATCAGTAAATTATACATCTACGGCTAAACACGCAAATAATATATTATACCTAAGAAATGTCTTACAAAATTAAATATAAGACTGAATTGTTAATTCATTATTTTTTATTAAGTATATATACTTAATCATTTTTGCCATGATAAAATTATTATTTAGTGATAATACATGATTATACTATATTGAAAACGAACATAAAATTAATGATAATAATAATAAAAATTAAAATATTAACGGAATATGTTAAATTTACTAATTAATACATAACTTATTAAAATATTTCTTAATTTAAAAAATGAACTAATTAAGAGATAGGATACGGTAAAAAAAAAAGCTAGCATTGAAAAATATCTTATAATAGCCATTTGGAAATAAAAAAATTTATAACATTTATAAAGTTAATAATAAAGATTGAAAGCTAATCGATCGTACATTAACAAGCTATAAAGTGCAATCTGAGCGGTGGCTACTATTACACACCGACAGTTAAACAAAGTTAACGATATATAACAAGAAGACTTGGTCCATGTAGAAAGAGCCTTGTTCAATGCAAACGATACTTGCCATTGATTTCCATTTAAAGTTTATCGACTGTCGAAACTTTGAGGTTTCGGAATCGTTACAAGTAACAAGATCAATGTTGTTCTCATTGATTTTCCAGTGAATGAAAAAATTGATTTATCAACGATAAAAAAAAGAAAAAGAAAAAAAAAAAAAAAAAAAAAAAAAAAAAACAATCATTAATAATTAATGGAACTTTATGATAATAAACGCATTCGTTAACAATTTAATTTGCATAAAATGCAAAAAAAAAAAGAAAAAAGTAAAAATAACAGGCATCGATTAAACTCGTGTACGAACTCGTTACCCGACGACGCGCGCGTTCGACGAGTGAAACGACAATTCGTTAAGCGAGCACAATGCGAGCGTATAAGACCTTAAAACGACAATGCTTACCAAGGTGGTTTGCGTGGTGACGGCGTGTCCTTGACGCTTGCCGTCGTCCATTGAAGCTATCCACTGTTGCCGGCCACTTCGCCGTCCTGACGATGGTTGCTGCTGTTGCTGCTGTAACTGTTGGCCACTTCTCTTCGACGAGTTTCCTGGAGAAACCCTGCAACACAAAGGGACACACAACCGACTGAGTGGACGATCGAGAGAAGAGGAGAGAAAGCGTAAGCGAAAGAGAGAGAGAGAGAGGGAGAGAAAGAGTAGAGTACGCGACTGGTACGGACGCCAATTTTCCCGTCCCGTTAGTCCCGTTAATAATTCGCGGAAAATGGACTTTGGACGATTAATCGACCGATCGTTTTTCTACTTAGTCGACCTTTTTTCTTGTCTTTTCTCTCTTTCTTTTTTTCATCGTCAAATTAGTCAAGAGAGACGCTCGACTTTTCTTTCATTTCAATTTGATGGTAAAGGTAATTTCTAGCAGATTTATCAAGGATAATCGTTATATTATCCTAAGGAAATTACTTTCATTTTCAATTTTCAGTTCATTATTATTTTTATGCTAAAATTATTAAATTGTGAAAATTATTTTTTCTCGGAAAAAAAAAAATCGTTTATTTTTATATACAAGAACGAAACTATTACGGATAAAGTATAATAATACAAAATGAATGTTTGTTAAGAGTTTATTATTTCAGATTGATATGTCATATCTTTTTCATTATTACTTTCAAGTGTAACAAACTCGATCTGTTGTTTTCATGCGCGCATAAAAATTGATTGCATTTTTATTTAACGCGTAAAATATTTTATGATAACGTAAAACGCAGTTTTTACGATTTCTTCATGCTTTGTTATAGGAAACGTATGCGCGGATAAATAAAGTAAAAATTACTTTATTTATGGCGCGTTTGGCCTTAAAAAAAAAAAAAATTGTTGGCTTAAAAAAACAAACGTATCGCGCGCAGTATAACATATTTAATATTTAAACCTTTTTCGATGTACATTTATGTCTATCGATGAATTTTTTATGAGATAAATACGACGTGTGAAGGACTTGGAGAGTAAATCTTTTCATCAAATGAAAAAATTAATTTCATATGAATAACACAATTTCATTTATAAAAAAAATTGGAATTTAACGAGTGTTTTATATTCAATTAAATTTGTTACTTTTATTTGAAAGTTACTTTGAAACTAGATAAATTCCAATTACTACACTTATTTTAACAACTTTCAACTTATATTTTAAATGTAATTTTTCTCAAAATCATTTTAAATCGCTTATTAATTCGATTGTATAAATTTTCGACCCCCAAACTTGTTTAATGTATTGCTGCTTCGTTATCAGTCTATTTATAAGCGTATAATATCGTAATTTATTTTAAAGATTCGCAGTTGACTTGCCATTCGCGTCTCGGCTCCGCGACGTCGACTTCGAATTCGCGTCGTTGTTAATTTCCGATATAAATTTATGCGCATCGTCGGCCATCGTCGGAATATCGAATAAGACGAAGACGAAGACGATTTGTATACATGTATACATATAAACGCAAATTTTCCAGCGAAGTAAACGCGCCCGTTTACGAACGACTGAACGCGATTGGATTGGCAATTATATGAGCGCGAAAGAGGGGTGGAAAGGATAAACCGAATAGCGACGGTTATATATTCGCGGTATTAGTATAAGGGGGGAGAGGAGGGGGCGTGGATTGCGCGCTCGTACACACGCAGACAAGGTTTTAATATGCCTTAGACTCGTCGAAATGCCATCGTTCTTGCGTGATTTGTGTACGTATATATATATATATATGTACGTAGCGACGGGATTTTTCTATTAAAATGCGATTTGGCTGCCGCGCGCTCCATGCGAAGGAAACCAATGAGAGGATCACCGGTGCTTTATTACGTGCGAGCGTTGGCGTTTCCAGTATGTTTCTTACATCTTTATTTGGTTATTCTAGGGGCGGAAAATGTAAAGCTGAATCCATTTTTTTCTTTTTCTTATTTATTTTATAATTTATTTCTAGATTATCTAGATTCATTGTTGATTATCGCATTTATTTTTACGACGACGATAACTTAGATAACGTAGAGATTGAAAAAAAATTGTCCGCGAAAACGCGAGCACGAAATTAAACGAAGAAACGAAATCGAGGCGCAGCAAGGAAGAGAAAGAGAATAAATCTTACGGTGTTATCGGCACCTCCAAACGATTGATTTACCTCTCAGCTTTTCTCTTTCCGCCGTCCAATTTATTATCCCCGTAAGAACAGTTGCAAAGCTCCGAAACATTGCCAAACTCGTCCTCTAGTCTCTCAAGCCTCGTATCGAGGCAAATTTTTATTGCGGATAATCGAGAATGTGCTATAGATATTTTTAAAGCGCGAAGATACTAAGATGATACGTAGATAATTTTTTTTCTTTTAGTTAAAATATATTACTTGATGGTTTCTTTTGAGTAATTTTTAAGTAAATTGAGTTTTTGATAAAACTTTTTTGTCACATTTATTTAATCTTAACGAAAATGAAGAATCGATTTTATCGAATGAAAGTTGTAGCGTACTTGCTCAAATAGTATTAGAAATGCCTGAATCTTAATCAGAAAATATCACGAGCAGATTATTGCAACGAAATGATATATACAATAAGATTTTGAAGGAAAAAAGTAAGTACAACTAATTTCTAAATTGAAAAAAAAAAAAAAAAAAATGCATAAATGTAATTAACAAGGTAGTGAAACGTTTTAAAAAAGTTTTAAAATAGAAATTTTTATTATAAAAATAAAAAAAAATACGTTATTTTCAAGTTCAATAAATAATTTCTTAAAGTAAATAAATATTTTTTAAAATATATTTAATAAAACCTTCTTTTATTCAGAAAATATATATTTTTTTTTTTTTTCACTTTATATTTTAAAATTATAACAACAATCGTTATATAATAATCTGTTTCAATATGGAAAATAAATAATAATTTTTAAATTAAGTTGCAGATAAAGGTGGTTATATTGCAGATGCAAGTAATGAAATAGAAACAGCATGTTACTATTGAACTATTTACCTCGTCAAATGTTACCAATAATGTAAAAAGATTTGTCTTTTTTTAATATTAATTAAATAATATTAACCAATAGCTGCTTTATTAAAATAAATTTACGTCTTTTTATAAGTGTTGAAAATAATAATTATAACAATTAAATTTCTATACGTGTATGCGCAAAAAAAAGTTTGTAAAGTTTAATAAACATAAATCACAAGATATACACATTATATAAAATATTCCAAATTAATCGTTATTATTATACAATAAAACTTCAATTGAAGACTTTTAAGAAAACTTAACGTTATTTTATATTCAACAAAAATATTTGCTTAAAAAAAATAAATAAATAATCGGCTGCAAAGAATAAATTTGGGTTATTAGAATTTCCGTAAAAATAAAATAAATAAATTAGTATATTAGGAGTAGGATTTCAGTTTAAAAAGTATACATAATTAAAGAGAGAAAGAAATTATAGTGGCGAAAAAATTGGTGTCAGTATCTCAGGAGTTTTCATCAAAATTCGGTCAAATAAAATAAATTATCCGCTATCAAAGACTCTGACTGGAAGATTGTAGAATCGAGCCACTCTCGTACGACGAGGGCAAAGTGTGCAAGTAACGACGACGATGACGACGACGAAGCGAAAACGAAACGAGCTACGTTTTCCCGTACGTACAGAAAAGCGACAGATTGAAGCACGACGAGAGCTTGGCCAAGTTCTTCTTTGAGGAAGATAGCAGAGAGAGAGAGAGAGAGAGGGGGAGAGAAATTCGCACAGAGAAAGAGAAAGGCAGCGACGTATATCTTCTCTTCTCTCGCTTTCGTCTTTTTCTCCGTTTCCACGTCTCTTCTCTCCCCTCTCGGACTCAGCAGACTAAACGACACGGCGGCACACGGCTGGCGTGAAATTCGTTCGCCTCGATTGCGTGCCCGGAGGACGAATCGGATGCGATCCTCTCCTTCACCATCCCCGCCCCTCCCCCCGAAAAACAAGTCGTCCGCACACAAGCGGCGGCGACGGCGGCGGCGGCGACGACGACGTCGACCAGGAGGAAGAAGAGGAAGAAGAGGAAGAGGAGGACTTTGCTTCCATCGACCGATTTCTAGCAATAGCGCGCGACGGTGTCATTCTGCGCTGCAATTTCATGCCGTGAGTGACGTTCGACTGGAGAAGAAAATTTGCCGTCTCTCGTCCTTTTTTTCACGAATTCTAAAATCTTGATCTTTCTTTGTTTTATTTGCCGTCTTTGTTTTAATAGTTGCTGGCACTCTCTGCTTCACCTATTCTGACCTGACACTTTTCCAAGCTTTTTCGCGCGGACAAAATGCGAAAGAAAAACAAATCTTAAATTTGCCGAAGTCTAATATTATTACCATCTATTCTTTATTTACTAGGATCTTTTAAACATGTCGCACAATTCCATCAAAATATTTTACAAATGGTTAATAATACGGCTGTATAGACATTCAGCTATCATTATTTTTTCGTCATTTAGCAATTTCGCTTTACTTTGCTTCACGCACTTGTAACACAATATTATTTACATATTTGCATTAAAAAAAAAAATTAATTAATTTTCAGTCGTTATTTATATTTTATTATTCAATCCATATAAAAAAAAAAAAAAAAAAAAAATAATAAAATAAAATATCATTTATTTAGGTATTGTTTTTAAAATTCGAAGAGAAATAAAAAAAATTTTCATTTAAACTTAAATACGAATTTGATTCCGCAACTTATGAATAAATACAAAATTTTTACTTTAACGAGGTAAGTATTTGGATGGAGATAAAAAAAAAAAAAAAAAAAAAAATATGTATAAATTTCTTTCATTTAAAACAGACGACGTATTATTAGATTTATTAAATACTCACATGGGGAGGAGAGTGGAGATGATTCGTTCAGCCTCTTCTGGTGGCGGAGGAAATTCCTGAGCAGGAGTTCCAGATGGATCCTGGGGTTCAGGGCAATCCGGAACCGGACGTAATGCTACCAACGCCATCTTGGCCTTCCGGCCATTCATACTCATGTAACCGTCGTCCTCGGATTGATGTCCTATTTGCAAAGAGTTATTATTTTATTTTAAAAATTTCACATCTTAATCCTCTATTGAATGGCTTTTTAACGCAGTCCAAACAATATACGTACTTATGTACATTTCTTTTTATTCAACCCATTATTTAATATAATTTTTATCAAATATGTACACTCCAAATGATGGTTTATTTAATAAAATTGGCGATACTTTAGATAGATTACACTATTGTATTTAAAACATTATTGTAATTATTTTTAAAGCATTTATCTTTATAAATAAAAAAGACTGATAAAATAATTAATTATGAATCTTCGTTGGTATAAATGCAAAAAATGTCTTACATTCTAAAAAATGAAGTCGTTAATTTAAATTTTAATTTTAGAAGATTCGATTTTATCAATCCAAAATTGGTCTGATTATACAAAGTATTTTTGGTATTTTAAATTAACTTTCAAAACAAAGGATTAATAACTCGTTTATACAAAACAGATTTGCTATTAAATAATTTTTTTTTTTTTTTATTTTTATTTTACGTTATATTTTATTTAATAAACATGAAAATCATTGTATAGTTTTACGTATTTAAATGATTAATAATTTATTAGATAAATTTCATTACAAAAGGAAAAAAATTACGACCTCAACGTCAAACTATAAAATTGTGGTAAATTAAAATTTGAATTTTCTTCATACCTAATTTTAATTTCCAGTAAGACATTACTAAAATATTTTTTCCACTGTTTGCACATTTTCAAAAATAAACATTTCTTTTATTTATACAATGAAGCAAAGTGAATAAGGAAATTGGAAAGAGATTCAAGGGATACTATAGAATAGAAAATAAGTAGATTAAAAAATAAAAATTTTGAAGATGTTGAAATATGGTTATCGATTGCTAAACTTTTTAAATTTCGTAAATATTATATAGAAAATTAATTACAAAATTATAAAAGATAATAATTTTAGTTTATAAGCGGTATAAATAAATAATATTAAATAATGTAGTCTTAAAAAAAAAATATATATTCATAGTTCGTCTATTATTCATAAAATTGATTAAATAATTCTTTTTATAGGATTCATAAAAATGAATTATTTTAAAAGATACTTCTAAAAGAATCGAAAGATAATACCTATTATTTTTCTTAAACTTTGAACAATAAATTTGAAAATCGTTCAATGGTTTTTACGGACAGCAGCTTATCAATGAACAAATCTAGTTCAATAAAGCGACATTTATTTTTTTTTTTTATTTTTTTTTATTTTTTTTGCACAATTGAAGGGAAAAAGTAAAATCGAAAAAGGCAGCAAAGGAGCAAGAATAGAGCAACTGCGGGGTAAAAGAAGAAAAAGAATATAAGGAAGAGAGAGGAATCCTAAACGAAAGAAAAGAAGGCAGAAAAAGTATAATAATAAAAAAAAAAAAAAAAAGAAAAAAAAAAGAAAAAAATATTCCAGAAGAAAGATGGAGAAGAGAGAGAAAGAGGGACGAAGAGAGAGATAGAGAGAGAGAGAGAGAGTCAAGATCCCTGATGTTTATTTTATTCCAAAGATATAACGAGCAAGAGAGCGCGTCAACGCCGACTATAATCTTTTATTCATTCGCTCGGCGTATGCACCGTCAGCGTCGTGTCGCTGCGGGCGCATATAAGCGAGAAAACCTTTCCCATATCTCTCTTTCTCTCTCTCTCTCTCTCTTATATTCTTGTTCTCTCTTATCTTGTCTCTCGCTTACGGCGTCGATTCGGTAAAAGCCGATTCATCGAGAGAGATTTGCGACTCGCCTGCACTCGATACACTGGCGCGAAAATACGTTGTCGTTGTCTTTTCTTTCTAGGGTGGACGCGTATACGGGGCTAAAATTTGCGCGAGCGCCAACGAGAAGGAAGAGATCCTTACGAAAGACGCTCGTTGTAAGCCGCGCGGTTTTTCCGATGTGTATCGCTTATTTTCCCGGAGCCCTTTTATCTTGCCGTTGCGCGCCCGCCCGCCCGCCCGCCCACGCGTTACGTGCTGGGAAGCTAAAGGAACCGAACACGCCGTACCGCGCTTATTTAATTTTATTTCTTTTTTTCGGATTTCTTCAGTTTTCTTTGGATTTTTTTATTTTTTTATTTTTTTTTCGTTTTCTTTTTGCTTTGCTCTTTTGTCAAGCTTTTTATATCAACTGAGTATTTGAGTTGGCTGAATTGCATTTTGATTTTTTCCAGCGGTAAAGTGCATCCTAGTTGAATTAAACATTTATTTTTGAATGAAAGGCATTTGAAAAATTTTGATTTAGAAAACATGAAAAGTTACGATTGACAGTACAATTGGAAAGTTTTTATTTTATGACATATGAATATTACTATTTCGCGTTTAAATAACTTTAATATTTGTTTTTGTTTGTTCAACTAAAAAAGTAGTATTTTAAATATTCAGTCATAAAGAAAGAGCATGAATTTTAAAAATAAATAAAACTTTAGAATTCGGAGAATGGTAAAAATATTATATCATTGATAAATTGAGAGTTGTTATACTGGACAAAAAATTTTTTATTTCAAGACAACCCTTAAAACTTTTTAAAATTTTTTTCCATTCAAATTACTTTAAACCTTGAAAAAATTATTGTTGCTATACAAATACAATAAAAAAATAAATAAATAAATAAATTTTAAATAATTTTGTGTAAAAGTATAAGAAAAAAAAAAAAAAAAAAAAGAAAAGATTATTTCGAAAAAGCATCGCTACGTGCGCCGTTTGTGAAAAAGTGAAGAGTCGCAAAACGTTTTTTACAGCCCTTCAATTCTTTAAAGCACTCGGGGATTTTATTCACTCGGCAACGCGAGCGACGAAAACAAAAACTCAAATCTTTGGAGCTTTAATCATTCGAAAGCGCTCGCTCTTACATTTGGTTCGCGAGCAGAAGGATAGCTTGGATTGAAATAAAAATTGAAAGGGTAAGTTAAAAAAAAAAAACTATAAGTCGGTCGTCCGAAGCCGAAAAAACAAAAGCAACGAAAGAACGACGGCACGAGGGAGTGCGAGGATTAACTCGCGGCCGAGTGCGAGGCAGAGGATATCAAATTGAAGGGGCAAAAAGCAAGAGCAGCGACGACGACTCACCTAAGGACGGGCTCTCGTCATCGGGCGTGAGGCCAATGCTCGGCTCGGTGCTGCTACTGCAATCGGTCGCGAGTCCTCCTCCACCACCACCACCACCACCACCACCGCCGCCGCCGCCGCCACCGCCGCCGCCGCCGCCGCCGCCGCCGACTCCACCTCCGCCACCTCCGCCTCCACCTTCGCCCTCGACCTCGTGCTCGTCGTATTCGGAGAGCACTTTGTCCAACAGCTCGATCGATCGCTGCACATCGTCACCTCTGGAACAAAACGTCAAATGTCCACTCTATAGTGACCGGTCACGAACCTCTTTTAACACATATATATATTTTTTTTCTTATTTTATATTTTTTTAACAGTGGTAAAGAAATTGTCGTAAACATAGAACGATTAGTTTATCTAAACGAAAATTATGAATTTTCGATACAAATAATTTATTACTTTTGGTAGGTTAAAATAAAATAATTGTTATTATATAATTTAAAAATTTTTTTACGTGAATTTTATTTTATAACTAATCTAGGTTTATTACACATTTCATAAGTAATATTTGTTCTATTATAATTTTAAGGGAAACTAAATAAGAAAATTGCCCGTTTCATCTTTGACAATAATTTGAGCTTTTAACATAACAAATTACCAATTAAATAACGATGTATCAAAATTTCAATTATTTAAAAAAAGTTACTCATTGTTTTTTTTTTTTGTTTTTTTTTTTTTTTATTTCAAGAATAATCATTTTGTTTGAATTCTTATTAGGACAAGAAAAAGAAAAAAAACTAGAATACGATTAACTTTATAACCGTTATCTCGTCCACATGTTACTACCTTTACAAAGGTAAAGAAACTTTTCATCGGATTCCTGATCAGTGGGCAATTTTTTTTCATCAAAGTTGGCGCAACTAGTTCCCTCGGTTTCCTTCCGCCGTAGCTTTCCTTCCGAAGCTTTGAAAGCCAGTGACGATTGACCTCTCTTCGGCTCGTTAAAGCGAACCCAATAAAATTGCATCTGGGCAGAAAATTGCTTTGCTCCCTAGAATCGCGCGCGGTCAACATTTATATATACGCTCCCTTCAAAACACTTTATTTCGTTTTCGTTCTCATTCTCCTTATCCTTTCTTTACCTAACACTATTTAGTTCACTTTTTTTTCTTTTCTTATAGCTTCATCCTTTTTTTTTTTTTTTAAATGTCCATCGATTATAATTCCATTATTAAAATTTATTAAACTTTGAAGAAAAAATATGTCATTTTTTCTTTTTAAAATATTTTCTTTACTTTTTATTTTATTTCATTTTCTTTATTCGTAAATATCACAGTAATTAACGTTCATTATAATTCAACTAATTCAATAATATCATTGATTCATATAAAGTAATGATAAAGTTTTTTACACAGCAGATTGTATTTCCGTTTATTCAATCTGTGACGGGTCTGTGAAGGTGCTCATATAGCGTCATCTCTCTCTCTCTCTCTCTCACCTGATTTTCATGATATTAAATTCACATATGGAAAGAGGGGAGAATTTCTCGTAGTATTTATGTATGTCCCGACTTCGAGAATTAATGCTCTCTTTTCTCCACGTAACTCGAAGGAACGCGCTCCTGGGACGTTTGCCGTCTCAAGACCGTGCAATTCTCACTCCTCGATTAATTCGAGACTTTTTACAGTAAAATAAATTACGCGCAATCGGCGAAAATAGTAAAAAGTTATATCAAATAATTAAGATAAAAGAAATATAAATCCTCGCTGTAACGAGGTGGAGTCGCGACGAGCGATAACGACTCCGGAAGGTCGACCGAGATATATAGATTCGGGGAAAAGAAGCATTAGAGTAATCGATTATATTGAAAATTCGTAGGTTAATATTGTAAATAAATTACGATTTTTATTACGATTTCATTAACTTTAACGATAAGACTATTTGTGATATTCAACGAGATGAGATTATTCTTACGTATTTTTAAAAATCTCGATAACTGTAATGCAACAGCGAAAATTATTTGTAAATTGAAAAAAAAAAAAAAAAAAAAAAATTTGAAAATTCTGTAAAGAGAGTTATGAAAGCAGAATAACAATATTATTCGCGATATAAGAATACTCTGCTTCGCTATCTTTTACTCATGCTATATTTCAAGCCGACAGAGCATCAACGATCGCGCTTACTTCAAAACATCTTTCGAGCAGCTGCTTTTACTCACGAACGTCATCTATCGCAAACAGCATTAATTACGCACTGCGGCAGTATAACGCGATGGCAGTTAACTCTCGCCCTCATTCTCTCGCGAACTTTATGATTTTCACCATCTATTTGTCCCTCTCGCTCTTTCTTTCTCTCTATTTCTCCCTGGCTCAAGAAATCACGCTTACGCTTATACTCCCGAGATGAAATCATAATTACATGGCTCTCGGATGCAAAACTTATATTTTCTACAACTCTCTCGCTGTACAGCTACCGCGACAGCAGACAGTGCGTCTCTTTCTCTCTTTTCCAGCTCGTAACGACGACGACCGCAGTGCACGAGTTTCTATCCCGAGGGACCTTTGCGATTCTAATCGCCGGCAGCTGCATGCTGGCCTCTCCTCTCTCTCTCTCTCTCTCTCTCTCTCTCTCGCTCTCTCTCTCTCTCTCTCTCTATCTCTCAGCCAAAGAGAATCGCCTCCGGTTTTATGTACCTACATGTAAAAAAAAGATCGCCAGCGGACGAAGAAAAAGAGGAAAAATAAATGAAAATTTCTCCGTGGGAAGAACGATGCGTTTTGTTTTAATTGCTCGCGACAGGAGTGACCCATTTACTCTTTTAAACTCGACGCGCATACGTATACACGCACACGCACACGCACACGCACACATACCCATAGTATGTATACATGAATATGTGTGTCGGCGAACTATACACGTACGCGATTATCTACGCGACACGGCGGAGCTTGCGTGCGCTTGGAAATAAAAACCGAGCGCGCATTACGTGTCGTTGCCGTCGAGTAAACGACGCAACGCAAACGTCACCGAGGGATTTTAATTGGCCGTGGGAAATTTTTTCCTTCTCTTTAAGCGAGTTGTTTTGATTTATGAAGCCGGTTTAGAGCTCGCCAGTGATTAGACTGCCGTGATTATGTGAAGTGTTTATTTTCATTTCCGTTTCTTTTACTTTTTTTTTTTTTTTTTTTTTTTTTTTATTTTTATGTTTGTATACTTGTTTTTGTAATTTGCGTATATTTTTTCGAGCTCGTACGCCGAGCAAATTACATTCGGTTAAGTTGCACGGAAAAGTATAAAATTTACACATGTGATTTTTAGCAAAAAATTAAAATATGCGCCCCAACCAAGATCAAAATTTGATTATATTTGCATTTACAACTGCGTTGAAAAAAATTTTATTTATCCAACTTGTTAACAAAGTGCGTTGCATTTATTAAAGTATGAAAAAAAAAAAAAAATTAATAATTAAAAAAAAAAATGTTACAACTTGTTTACAAATTGTTGTACATTCCTATCGCATATCTTAATTTTGAAAACAAAAGTCGTTAAGTTTTTTGCCAATTTTGCGGTATTTTTTTTCATATAAACATCAAAATTTCATAAATAAAATATCCATGAAAAAATGTTGGCTTTAAAAGCATTTGAATTTTTAAAACGGAATAAAGTGGATTAAGAATTAAATTTTATAAAGATGTAAATTTATAAAACAGTTTATGTAACGGGATTTTTCTTTTTATAAATAAATTCGCTAAAAATTCAATATAAAATTATTTATTTAATTTCATGCAAAAAGATTATACATATTCAACTTTCATAGTTTAACAAAGCCTTTAAGAATACTTTTTGTTTATTCCAGATAGAAAGAGAATAAATTTAGTTTTCGTTCCGAAAAAAAAAAAAGAAAAAAAAAAAAATTTAAAGGTAGAGCCGTGATTTTACGCCATAAAAGTCATACTCAAAGTTTCGCAGCACACGAGAAGGGCCGGCGCACGCAAATTGGAATTTTTACGATCTTTTTAATTATACTTTTACACTTCCAAGCTCAAATAAATCCACGAAAAAGCTGTAATTCTCCCTCTCGCCTTTTTTTTTATGCATACGTAAGCTCTGAAAAGCTTTAAATACCAGCGAGAGCGCACGCGATCCTCATACATACGCGTCGTTAGCTTCTTTAGGTTCAGAATAAATTTGGACGATTTTCAATTCCCGTTGCACTACCAGATTTTTGTTTATTTTCTTTTCTTTCTTCTTTTTATTTTTTCTTTTTGTCTTTCTTTCTTTATTTATTTATTATTTTTTTTTTTTTTTTTCATCTGTTTATCAAAGTAGCGTCTCGCATTGCAAAATTAGACGAATGCGCTATATGTGTTCTCCTTTTGCGACTAACCGACTCCGAAACTACAGATGGAAAAGCGTCGCGCCATTTACCTGAAGCTTAATCAACGCCCGCGCGTAACGAAGTAACAAGCTTGGCGCGAATGCGGAGCGCACCTCGAATCTCAGATACTCGATAATAGCGTTTTGCTTGGCGTCCAAAAAAAGAAAGACAGAATGAGTGAGAGAGAGAGAGAGAGAGAGAGAGAGAGAAAGAGAGAGAGAGAGAAGTAAAAAGGGAAACGATTGGCAGATGACAAAAAAAAAAGTAAGGTATAAATAAAGCTAGGAGGTGAGATAAACGTAAACGACTTGACAAAAAAGTCGATGTATACAACGTGATCCGATGATAAGAGTGCGATCGACGTTTAAGAATTACGACGAAAAAGTTATTCCAATCGATCTCACTTTTTTTTCATCGCTACTGATAAAACTATTAAGTTGTTTCTGATAGAATAAAAACAAAATTGACAGATTAAAAACAAAATTTTATGAAACATCGATATTATATTATTTATAAAATATTTCAACTTTATATCTCGATGAAATAGCAATTTTATTTTATTAGTAAACGAAAAATCAACTGAATATTATTTTAAAAAATTACTAATGAAAAAAACGCAAGGATTTTTTGTCATCTTTTTTTAATTTTTTAATATCCGGCTTTTAATATTGTAAAAGAGAGAAAAAAATCTGCATAAAAGGTAAGAAAATGTTTGAACTCGAATAAAGCCGATGAAAACATTTACTGAACTCAAAGAAGAAAAGAAAGGAAACAAACAAAAAAGGAGAGAGAGAGAGAGAGAGAGAAATATATACCGTTTTAAAATAACCGAACTTAAAATTTGCTCAAAAGCTTTAAAGTTATAGCAGCTCTTCAGTTACACCGAGAGGCGGTTGTTAGTTTGATCTTTAACTGTAACGTTATAATAATTCTTTTTTCCTTTCATTACTATTTAAATAACTTTTTTACAAAAGGAATTTCACCTTGCGTGCTTTTTGATATTCATAAAAAGGAAAGGTTGTCAGAAATTTTATTAAAATTTTGAAATGTAACAAAGTTGAAAGAGTTTTCCTTCATTATTATTAATAGTATTTTTTTTTTTTTTTTCTAAAATGAAATATTCATAAAATGAAATAAATTAATATAGTGAGTCATTGGTAAAGCAAAAAAAAAAACGTTTTATGAAAAAAAACAAAAAAAAACTTATTTCAAAGTTCACAAGTAAATCGCTTTCGGTAAGATTAAAATCAATATAAACAACAAAATTTAATCGTTCTTTCAAGAGGATGAAAATTTACATGAAGCTTTGTTGTTTGCAAACGTAATTCATCCGCCAAGATACCCCCCCCCCCCCCCAATAGCGTCAGAGTTATTTAGGATCAGCTAATTAACGCATCGGGCTGCCAGTGTATTAGTGTACATACGCACACGTACATGTGTGTGTGTGTATATATAAGAGGTTAAGGTACACAGGCACCCGCATTGGAGGTATGTGTCGCGCAGAAAAGCCAAAAGCGGCGAGTTCATATATAGCGGCAAGGTAAACGCTAGAGAAAACTTTATTAGGCGCCACGTGTGCGCGACTGTGCGTATATGTGTAAATATATACATGTATATGTACATCGTATAGATACACGAACAAGAGGGCTTTTATCGAAATCGGTTTGTATTCCGTTTGTGCACCGCGCAATGTGTATAAGGCACGCGCCATACTTGCGCGCGAGTTATTTTTAGTCACTTGCCGTGAAAAGCGAGCACAGTAATTTCGAGCGCGTGTCTGGAATCTGAAGAGTCGTCGTTTCGGGTTAAGGTGAATTAAGATTTTTATTTCGTTATAGAGTTAATCCACTTTTTTAGTATTCTTAATGTGCTCCTCTTATGTTTTTGTTTCGACCCTCACGGATATGCCTTTCAAACGAAATAAATCTTTATACAATTTTAAATTAAAATGCCGTTTAATTTATATAGATATCGGTTGCGAAATTTTATCGAATTTGATAATTTAATTTTTGTTTGATCGTCGATGTGAGTATGAGGAATAAAGGTAACAAAGCAATTAAAAGTAAACCAATTTTAATGTTAAATGACGCTCTTTCTAAAGCAATCATATCTGAGAAATTTTTAATAACCTCGAAGAGGATAAATTAAACGTAATAAGGAGGATGAATTATAATTCAAGGCTGCGGGCACAGTACGAGGACTAATGGCCATATAAATTATGCGCGTCAAAAGGCGACAAGCACTCGGGACAATTCGTTATCTTGTCCCGGTGATATAGGTACTCACGATATTTCCCAGAAATCCGCGAGCTGACACACACATACATACATACACACTAACATATGTACATGTATGTGCGACACAACGATACGCATTCGCTCGGTTACAGCTCGGATAATTCGATCGGCCTTCTCGGCTTCTCTCGGCTTCGAGAAACAGAATTGCGCGCTTCGATGGCTTTCGGCTCTACCTAACGTAGTCATACGCGCAGTCGGTGCCGGTTGCGATGTTACCGTGCCTTGTGGCTTTTCTCTGCCGTATTCCGATAACCCAGGCATTTAATTAGCTTACCCAAAGCGAGAGAGAGAGAGAGAGAGCGGAGGTTGATGAGCAAAGTTGAAAGGGATATATGCCCAGAAAACGGTTGCCGTGTGTGACGTTCGAAAGAGAACGAAGGGACGGCAAAGAGAAGTGGAGAGAATCGTAATATGTGGGTCGGATGATAATTGAAAATCAAGATGAAGCCGAACGACAAATGCGGACTTTCGAATTTGTTTAATGAATCTCTAACAATTACCTTCGCTTTTTCCCTTTTGTTTTGGCGCGCCTTTCACACGTTCGAGAATAAATGTCGTTCCGCTTGTTAAAACGTGATTTTTACAAATTGACATAATTGCTCGAAGAAATTGTCACATGTGTGAAAAGACGGTTTCTAATGTGTAAAATATATATCGCATAAAATTCAACAATCATTTCATTCCAATATACTAAATTTACTCGAAAGTTTAATACCAAAACCAAACGAATTTTTTTAATTAAAATCACTAGTATCTCAGGTAGATAATTGACTGTCTAACTCAATAACGCCGCAATCGTCAATGTTGACATTCATTTGTAATAGCTAAGATAGTTCGTTTGCTCACATTGATGAACTAACGAAAATCAACATTAAAACGAATAAGAGAAAGAAAAGTTTAGGTGACGAAATTAAAAACTTTGGCTTAAAAATAAAAACGAAAGAGTACCAAAGAGAAGAATAGAATGCCCAATAGATAAAGAGAAATGACCTTTTGCCTTTGCCGATGCAACGATCCAGCAATCTAGCCTTTAATTTCAACGATTGTTTTTATCCCTATACGTACACCTAAAAATCTAAAAGCACATAGGGCAATTCGTCGTTGATTTTTTGTTTTCCGAGGCAAAGCGGCGCGTACGAGCTAACGAACAAACGAACGTTCGCTACTCGGCTCCTCGTCGAGCTTAATTCACCCGCTCGCTCCACGTGGTGGGACACCTTTCGCTGGCTAATTAAAAATTGTGATTACGCGACACTGCAAATACGTCGAGTGAATTTTCAGTGGCGGATGCTTGCTGTGGAAGGGAGCACGAAGGGAGCTCGGGGGGAGGGGGGAGGGGAAGAGGAGGAGGAGGATGTAACGAAAAAACGAAAAAACGAAAAAACGAAAAAACGAAAAAACTTTGATGAGAAACGCCGCATTGCGACGTGGCTACTTTGTTTGCCCCTGTATTTTATAATTTATGAGTCGAAATTTGTGGCGTTGCTTAAGATTACTTATCGTTAGAAGAGCTTATGAATTTTTATCTAGTTTAAAAATTGCAAAACGTATCGTCATAAATTTAGCAGTGTATGAAAGTTACTCTTTCATTCGACTGCCCAAATGCATTTAAAAAATTGCCAAAAGAGCAAAGAAAATTGACTCTTATTTTATTCAAGCTCAAGCGGTATAAAAAATGAATTGTGAAATTAAAGAAGCAAAAGGAAAAAGTAATCATAGACTATAATTAGTCAGACTAATGTTTTTTATACGTCAATATAAATGACAGAATAGGTATCGACTTGAATTTTACTATACATTATTAAGTTCTAAGTTTAAAATATTTAAAATTTATAAGTGTATATTATTAAGGGATGTAAATAAGCTAATAAATCGGAAGTAAGCGATTAAAAAAAAAAAGGATATGTTTAGCCTTCATTCCGAGCAAAGAGTTTCGAGAAAATCGCTTGGTCGTCGAGCGTACCGTACGCACATGACAAAGGATGAAAAGAAAAGAGAAGAGAAGAAAAATGGCAATGGTATAGCTGTTGCCGGGACGAGAAGATATACATATATAGCTCAGACGAATAGCTGACTAGCTTCCTAATGAATTTTTTGTGTCCGCGCGCGCGCGAGCATGCTACGCGTACACGTATGCGCTCTATGTGCACACGCATACGTGTATGAAAGATCGAGGAGCCGCGCGGGGCCAGCGATTAATTAGCGATTCCTTTGTCGAGCGATCCTTTCGAGATCGCGAAACGTCGCGGGGGATTGCACCGCCCGTCCGTCGAGCCGTCCTTCTGCGAAACAAAACAAAGGGAAGCACTTTCTCTCTTCCACTCTTTTTCTCATAGATAGACGCACGCATACGAGTGCGTAGTTAAAAAATACACACACATACACACACATACACACATACACACATATATATATATATAACGAGCGAGATCGAAAGTTTTGTAACGTTTCGTATACAATTCTCTCCCTCCCCCCTTTTTCTTTCTCTCTCTCTCTCTCTTTCTCTTTCTCTTTCTTTCTTTTACTCTCGTCTCGTGTACGTCGTTACGCTCGCTTCATAATTCAAGATCCTCATTGCCCGAAAGCAAAGCGGCAGCTCGGTACTTTTCTTCCTTCTTTTCCCTCCTCTAATTTTTTTTTTTGCGCGATTCTTCCGTCCTTTCGTTCGTGCTCTTGCACTCCTATACGATATCCTCGCTATAACCGCGAGCGATGGTGTAACCTTGCGGAGACTTCTTTTTTTTTTACCTTTTTTTACGGCTTCTTTCTTTTCTTTTCGAGTTTTTTTTTTTTTTGTTTCATTTTTTTTTTTTGTTTTTTTTTTTTTTTTTCTGTGAACCCGACCTTTCATCTCAAAAGAGACTCGACTATTGTCTGAAGATCTCCCGTTCATTGTTTTTACGCATTGTATTCTCTATATTTTCTTCGGCGCACATTTTCACTAGCGATTTCATTTTAATGAATTGATGTTTTGAATTTTAAAATTTATTTTCCTTGAAGGGCAGCATTGAATACAAAGGCAATTACGGCAAGCGGAAAAGCTCGCTTTTACATTTAAAAAGTATAACCTTCTACTTAATTGCATCTTTAGCATTACCACTTATTATTACATAAATAAATATAAATTTTTTAAAAAATTTGCGATGAATAATATAAGGCTTACTCAAAATTAAAGTTATGAAATGCAGCTATGAAAGTATTCTATGAATATTAAAACTAAGCGATCGAGCTTAAAAAATATAAAACAACTATGCGTTTTTATTTCGCGTATAACTTTCGCATATTAAAATTTCGAAAATTAATAAAAAGAAGGAATATATGTTCGAATATATTGACTTCAAATGATTTTTCGAAATAGTTTAATTAAAATTAAACTTATTTTCCCTCGTTATTCGAGCGATTAAAACAAGTCGCATTTTACACCGGAATAAAAAATGCAAAGCAGTCAACGATTTATTTACCTATTGCAGTCAGCTAGATAAATAAAAGGAAAACATCGTGAAAAAATAAGCAACGTCCTAACAACCGGTCGTATTGAAACGAGACGAAAACGTGAAAATTTAAAGTCTCAACGACACTTGGAAAATTCACATGGACGTGTGCGCTCGCGTGCGATAAGTAAACCTTAAACTTTGTCCTTCCTCTCAACGCGTAAGGTATACAGAAGAGCTTGGCAAATGCGAATTAGGCGTCAGGATCTGTCTCCCGTGAAAAGTATAACATTTTTAGTTCAAAGGGTAATTTAGCGGTGATTTATTAAGAACGTTTTCGAATTACCGTTACTAATAGATATTGCCTTTCAGGCTATGAAAACAACTGATTTTATAAAAGAATTGTTTATTGCCTAACAATCCCGTTTATTCGATCTTAAATTCAAATAATATTTGTAAATAAATATATTATTTATATTTTTTTTAACAATTTTTAAAAGCGAATACGAAACGCGTTGATAAATTACCTAAACAATTATTCAACGAGTTAGCAATCAAACTAAATTGTTAATGGTTTTTTTTTTTTTTTTTTAATTATGTACAAAAAAACTCTTATAGGATTTGAATAGTTTTATTATTTGGATGGGTAAAGAAATGTTTTACACCGGTATGTGAACTAAATAGTTATAACGGTTTTCAAATCGAGATTGAATAAAATATTAATATAGCGATGAATAAAACTTCTCGACAAATAAAAATAAATGTTTAAATATATATAAAAAAAATAATAATTTCATCACCTAGAAATTTTCGTCGTACTATGTTGAAATAAAGAGATTTTTAAATATTTCAATCGCTCTATTTAAAGATAAGTTTTAATATCGGATATGGTAAAAGTCTAATTGAACTTTCAAATTAAAACGGTATCTCCTCTCATCGCATCACTATTGACATTTTAATTAAATTTATCGTAAAAGAAATTTTTATCCTAGTTCCAACGTATTATTTAAATTTCTACAACATTTTACTTTTATCGAAATGCAATTATCATCATCTGTCGCGAGCTAATGACAAAAGTCTAATGAAACTAGAGTATTATATAGCAAAGTCCACACAAAACGTTAGTCGATAAACAATTATTTGCGACCATTCCGTTATAAAGTTATTTTGAAAAAACTTTACTTGATACGTATACGTTTTCACACGCGCTATACACAGATACAAAGGCAAGTTTGAAACACATCACGAATTCCATTAAAGCTATCCGATTTGCTCGTATCTTTTCCGCTCGCGAACGTAGCTGTAGTATTCGCGGACCATAGCCCAACCATCGTTCCGTTCCGCTCGTTTCCATTACAACGACAACGACGTAGAAACGAAAAAGAGTCGCGTAATTTCTTCATTCCGGGATCGAGTTTACTCTTTGGAACTTGCAATAAAGAATGAGAGAGAGGGTATAACATCAAAGCACTTTTTCCGTGGCACTTAAATCGTTCGCGCGAGCGCACGAGCGAGGGAAGTCGCTCGTTGTCGGGGTCACCCAGTCGCGCTTCAACCCGTGCGTATGCTTTTTTATTTTCGGTACACACAGTCCCCTCGTTTTCCGTCTTCTCTTGTGTATACGTATACACACCGAGAGAGAGAGACAGAGAGAGAGAGAGAGAGAGAAAGAAGGTGCGGTAGGTCGAGAGTTTCGATGGGTCGAGTAAGGTGGAGCGGGAGATATGTGTGTGCTGTGAGAGACAGAGAGAGAGAGAGAGGAGCTAAGTTTACACCGATTATAAAAAGCTCGGCTATTAAGCCTTGGGCTATTCAGCCTTTTGAGCTTTATATTTCCTTTTTTATAGGGGTTACTTTTTTTTTTTTTTTTTTTTTTTTTTTTTTTTTTTTTTTTTTTTTTTTTTTTCGTCTTTTATGGGGGCTTATTATCAAAGCGAGTACGTTGGTGTGCTTTATACGTGTATAGTGGATAACGGGGGAGTATTCACGACCACAGAATTAGATGCACGACGTTATCGGCTCTTCTTCTTTTGATAATTAGGTTAATTGGTGGAGGTAATGTTCGCGTGAGTTATTAATTTTTATGGATTAAGAAATCGTTTTAATATTGTTACATGATCATCATTTAATTTCTTTATTAGTATTGTTTAAAATTCAATATCGAACACTTGTTTCGACTCTTTTGCTAAATTTAGCTCTTTCCACTATCTTTATTCGACGATCGACTTTCGAATCTTAGTGCTACACTTGAAGCAACCACGTGTAAGCATAAGAATGAAAAACATAGAGGCGTTAGAGATTACCTTAAAGCAGCTTCGTTTATTCCGTTACTTTGAGCCCTCTTCAAATATCTTGTATCACGCAGTAGCTTAGCCCAGCAACAACGTCGCTGTGTATGTGTATAATCGTTGCAACGACGCATTAAAAATGCACCGAGGTCAACGTCGACGGCGTTGTCGTGCATTAGCCTCTCTCTCTCTTTCTCTCTCTCTCTCTCTCATTCTCGCGTCGCATGCCACACAAAAGCAGCCGAGAGTTTGTCGCTTGTCGCGCGTAGATAGAGACAGCGCAACTTAATACGCGTGCATATACACGGCTCTATCTCTCTCGGCGTTGTTGGATATATCGATTGTCGCGTGACCCTGTTTCGTCCGGTGTACACGGCCTGCGCCGCTCGTGTGTGCACAGCGCGCGCGCACACACGAGACGCACCTTTGTCGACGGCTTACCTATGCTGCTGAAATTTTCGCGTAATCCGCGTTGCGCGTCGCGGGACTCGCTGGCATCGCGTGCTCCTGCGACAACCCGCGCATTGCGATACGCGCGTTATATAGTTCTCTCTCTTTCTCTCGTCTCAATGTTTAAGGTCCCGATATACGCGTCCCTTTTATTAGCCACGTTTTCTCGTGCAATTGCTAGAGGACGCGCACGCAATACGCCAGGGCTACTACGCTTATATAAATTAACGGTTATTGGCCTATACGTGATTCGGATGGATAGCGTGAGTGCATTCGTTGAACGCGATAAAAAATAATTTAGATGAAATTGCGGTGCTTTCTAGTAACGCTCGAAATATGCGAATGCAATTTACCTTTTTTATCGATAAAGCATGTTTTTTTTTTTTTTTTTTTTTTTTTTTTTAGTTGACGGAATATTAAAAGCAATTAATGTTCGTAAATTACAAATTAGGTTTTTTGTATTACATTATTTTAATATTTGCATTGGAATTTTATCTCGTTGCGTTTATCACTGAATTTAGATACTCCAGAATACCTTTACTGCTTATGCATTTTAAATATTAATAGAGATAAATGGAATTTTCCGATATAATTTATTTATTATTTTATCGATTGCATCGGCTTATTTTCATGAAATTTAGGAATTAATCGAGCGCGTAAAAAAAGCTTAAGCGCATTATTTATAAATAACGAATTTATTTAAAAGAAATTAAATATATAAATTTTTTTATAATAAATATAGGTAAATATAAATTGTGCCATAAATAGCATTAAATTAAAAATGTTGCAATTTAATAAATATATTAGATTCAATATAGTGGCTTTATTAAAATTTTCTTCGGCGTCATAAACGAGCCTATCGAATTTAATAAATGACCTCAATTTTAAATTAAGAATCGATACATGAAACAACATTCCTACAAAAATTTGCCAACGATATTTTTAGTACCTACTAAATAACAAGAGATAATAAATTTAATTTTATCGATAATTTTGAAAATTTTCATTGCTCAATATTATTCGATATCAAAAATATATAAGAAGTTATAAGAATCTATCGAACATTTCTCGATAACTTTTTCACGAGAATGGCAAATTTTCAAATAATTGAAAAGAAAAAGAGAAAGGGAAAAAGTATAAATAGAGTGAAAAGCAATTGCAGCTTCTAAGCTTCTTCTGAATTCACGTATACGTATAAAGAAGATGTTGCGCACGAATGAGACACGAAAGTAGAGGAAGTTGCCGTTGCAATTTTCCAGCATAACTGCATACATACGCTCTCTCTCTTTCTCTCTCTCTCTCTCTCTCTCTCTCTCTCTTTCTCTCTCCCTCTCTTTCTTTCCTTCCTCGTCGACATCGAATTCTCACAGAGGCTGACAGGGAAGTCCCAGGGGATGAGAGGGCATCGTCGTAAGGGGATTCCCTTGGTTCGTTCTTATGCCGGTGTATTAGTGTCTATGTGTACGTACGTTTGCGCTAGAATGTTGCCGCTACCGTTGAAGTAACATATGGCGCTTTGGCTGCCTCGCATAGGAAGAATGGCGATATATAGTCGAGCGAGGAAGCAAGAGAGAGTGGAGACGGAGGATGAGAAAGATGTAGCGATGAGTTAACAAACGTCCTCGCCCGAGCTGCTGCCGTGACGACACTCACACACGCTTAACGCCTAGAATTTCAGGTTTAAGAAGCGTGTAATCGTTTTGGGATTTATCTTTGAGCTCGCAACGTTTTCTTTGCTCTCTTACTTACTCTCATACTTGTGTCGAGTAAACGCGCGATGGTTTAAATCTTTGCAATGCTACGACTTAATAGTTAACGATTTTGGGATTCGTGAATCAAAAATCGCCGCTAATTTTAGATCATCTAACTAGAATAAAATTGTTATTATTTGAATTTCATTTGAATTTAAATTATTTAAATATAAAAAATTATTGTTAAAATTTCACTTTTTTTTTTTTTTTTTTTTTTCGTAAACTTAGTTTAAAAAAATTAATAATCGTAATGATAATTTACTCGAAGAGATTATTACTTTTTTATAAAAAAAAATTCGTAACAAAGTTAAATACGTAATAAATTTAAACTCTCATATAAAAACATAATTCATGTATTATAAGTAAAACATATTTAAAATTCATTCTTTATCGAGTAATCAAAAGGCGATTAATAATAATTTTCTCAGATTATAAATCGCATCGCTTAACTAATACAGCGAAATGAATCTAACGCATCTGCAAATGAATAAGTTGAATAAATCCATCATGTTTTTAAGCGCACGAAGAACATTTTTATATACGCGTGTACACACACATATTTCAAATTTTTATTCAAAGACTAGAGAGAACATTCGTTTGCGCAAAGTGCCGTTCATCATGGTTATAAGCCCCGCTCTCTCTCTCTCTCTCTCTTTTAAGCTAAGTAAACCAAGTTAAACGCGCTCGCTCTCGTGCTTACTAAGACGTTACAAAGATAAAATACAACGCGGCTTCACGGACGAAATACGAAGGACGAGCAGGAGGAGGAAAAAAAAGGACTAATAATACTCCCGATGCGAATAATAAATTAGCTCGAGGCGCGATACGCAGCGTCGGCGCGCTACGTCTGATTAAAATTCCAATGGCTGTTAATGTCGACGCGCACCGACCGTAGCGGTACAACGGAGGTGGAGAGAAAAATAAAACAGGAAGAATGAAAGATCAATTCTTATCGCCCTTACCGTCGGTAATTTTCCAGTCTCGTCGAATGCGCGCCAAACTATCTTCGAAGTCTAGAATCTACCAAAGCTGGTAGAGAGAACCGAGTCGAGTTTTTAACTTGGGAAAGGAAAGGAGGAAAAAAAAAGTGGAAGGTAAAGATAAAAAGCCGGTGGTCGAGTATGCGGGGAGGGGTGAAAAAAAAAAAAAAAAAAGGAAAAGAAAATGGAAGAAAGGAAAGAGAAAAGAAAAGGTGTGCGACGGCAGGAGAAAGTTGGGTACACGTCGATATTATTGAATGATTCAACGCGTCTGGTCGTCCGTCTGTGGGATAGGAACGACAGTAATGACCCTAAACTGCCTACCGGTAGGTAGAAGTACATATATATACATATACAGAATCGAGGATTCCGAGCACGTATGCGACGTCCCTGCTCTGCTCTCATACCCTCAGAGTCACGCGAAACCTTTTGTCGAAGCCCGCGGTGCCAATCTGTTTTACGGAAGGAGACGAGAAAGAGAACAAATAATGACGCCGGCGTAGATCGTCCTTGCAAATTCAATCATACTAGAGAGAGAGAGAGAGAGAGGAAGAGTTTCGAGGAATCTGCAGTTCGTATTAACGTTATTATTCCTATCCCGTCGCGTGTGCGTTCGACGAAAGTCACCTTTTTTTTTTTTTTTTTTTATTCGTCGATGGGACGACATGGGCTCGACATGTAATTGGTTTTGGAAACGAAAGGCAAACTTTACGGTTAAAGTATAATAAAAATGGCCAGTAGGAAAAATTCTTAATATCGTTATTTTTATTATTTTTTGGCCGCGAGATAAGCGATTACAGAAATTACAACACTGTTTGCTACTTTATGTTGCACTTAACAAATTCGGATAAATCAAAACAAATATAAAATAAAAAGAATCATTAAAAAAAAAAAATAATAATATGAAATAATAGATTAAGGAATTCTCGATATCGTGGCGCAATTGCGTCAATAAAAAAAAGTATGCCAATAAATTAAATAACTCTCTCTGCATCGATCGGTCGTTGGTTCAAGAGTTAAGTTTCGAAGAGTTTAAGTTTCGAAAGTTAAAAGTACACACACACACACATACATATATATATATATATATATAATGCATGTGTATATGTACAGCTGGGGGCTCGCTTTTCCTCGCACATAACAAATGCGAAAAAGTACAATCGAGAGGGGGATGATATGCATATATATGTAAGTGAAAAAGGAAAATAAATCGGTTAGGATATATGGTGTCGTACGTTGAAAGAATCGAAGTAGGAGCAATCGCTCGTCTCAGGAGCGCTTTTGCGCGAATTTATGAGTCACTAAACTCGGATTACGTAACGATCCGCGAGAGTAAGAGACAGCGTGTAAAGAAAGAAAACTCGGCTGCCCATCGGCCGAGAGAGTTTGAATAAAGTACGATATAGGTTGCCGGATTACCGAACCGAGCCACTTTTCCTTTCCTTCGCAAAGCTACCTCGTCGGCAAGATACCTTTATTTCCGGCGAGAGTCGCGCCCTTTGTATTTGTGAAAAGGGAAAGAGTGAAAGAAAGAGAGAGGAAAAGGCTAGCGAGTTTAGAAGATATATATATATATATATGCACACATGCAGGACTCGCGAAACTCTTTTCTTTGACTTCTTCATCGGTCGATCAAGCCTGTCGCTCAGAATGTGCGCGATGTATAGTATCTAACTGTACTCGAGGAGCATGAGTTTACGCGTCGTCGCCCGTAAAAAATGTCTCGAATCGGTCGCTCGATAAATTGTTTTACCGTACCTTTAATGTGTTTCATCGATCTAAAATTTAAATACATATCGAGAATCAATTTTCAACGCAAACTCTACATACATTTTTTATTGATAAATTTTTATAAAATAAATAATTTCAATTGTCAGTCGGTTTATTAAATACAAATGAGACTCGAAGTATTATGTACACATTAATAAGAGTTTATAAAAGAGGAGTCGTAATCCTCTTTAACGCAAACAGACCTGTGTCAATATTCCTTTTACTTTTTAAAAGAAAAGAAGTCACGTGCCAATGTAATGTAAAAAAAAAAAAAGAAATATATATTAACACTGAAAAAATATATCGCATAAAGAAATCAGATATTCTCGTTATAATTTAACTATCTACATACGTACTTTTTTATCTCGCAAAAGTATATCATAATATTATAAAACGGAACAGTAGTTCTTCAATTTTCTATTATACATTTTACCCGAGAATCTTATTTACTCGCCGCAGGATTCTATAGAGTATTGTACACAATAGCAATTTTTATTATAAATAAAGTTAGATATCAACTACTATATGTAATAATTAGACACAAGAAAGGACAAAATTAATAAAATCCAAAAGTAAATGAATCATGATAAATTTCTGATTGTTCATAACTAAAAAATATCCGCGTGTGTATTTTTCTTTGTATTTATTTATTCATTCCGTATTTAGGTAATAAAAAATGAAAATTTTAATATAAAGTTTTTATAATAAAATATCTAATGCTTTTTTATAATTATTTTTAATCGTATTTATTCAAATATTTAGCGTCATATTATTTATGAAAGAGATTGAAGGATAATCATAAACTCGGTAAAATAATGAATTTTTAATAAATTCAAAAATAAATAATCAAATAAATTATCCAAGTAATTTAATAAAATTTAACGCGTTAACAAAATTTATTAGGCACGAACGCAGATAGTATTTTGTTTTCTCGCTATCGCAGACGAGAAAAAAGTTTTACGAAACGCTTAAAGTACTTTCGTTGTTGATCATCGGCATTATGCCAATAAATTTTAATCTTTTTTCGTAATAGACAATTTGTTGTATTTATTATATTTTAACATTTTTAAATTTACTATGTACCATTGTGTAAAAATAAACGAGTCAAATAAGACGATTTTTGTCTTTTTTTTTTTTTTTTTTTTTTTTTTTTTTTTTTTCCATTGTAAAAAATTTCCACATAACGTCATTATATTTTACCAATAGAATGCAGCCATAGTGACTTTTATGATAAACTTATCACCGTGTAGCGACAATAGCGAATCGGCATCGATTCGAATTACGAGTTCAACGTACGCGTAATAACGTACAAGATCATATACAGATCGGTGATTCCAAACGACGCCAGTTAGGTGCAAGATGCATTTACGATATGTCTGCGTATACAGACACGTTTATAACGGAGTGGTTAATGAAAACGGCCTTGTTACTCGTCGGCCGATAATGTTGCCTATTGCACCTTCTCTATTCTCCTTACTCCTTGATTTTACAAAGTGTACGCGTTATTTTTCACATTAATGACACTACCTCTCGTGATACTTCATTCCTATTGTGCGACATACGCGTTAGAGCTGTAAGTTTTTTTTAACCTCTCTTCAATACTAAATTGGTATCGAGTCGATACATTTATTTATTTATTATTTTTTTTTTTCATTTATTTGTTTTTTTTTTTTTTTTTTTTTTTTTTCAATAGATATACGATGATGGTAAATATTGCTATTGATGATACATTTACTGAAATTTATGATAAAGCAAAGTTTCCACTTTTATGAAATGTCAATGGGCGATTATCGAAACGCTATTGAATTTACTATATATACCAGGCACAAACGTTTCTGCATTTATCTAACACTCGTTATATTTGTATTTTATTTTATGTATCAAAAAAATATTGGAAATCACTTGACGTGTTTTTAAAAAAAAAAAAAGTGCCAATCATATATTTTATATTTAATATTTGATTAATTAAAAAAAAATTTTTTTTAAGTTTTTGCTAAAATTGCGTTATCATATTATACGTAAATGCAAAAAAATATTGCATTTTCATATTCGCATTAAATTAAACATTTAAAAGTTTTAAAGTGGCATAAAGCTTATCAAAAGAATTTATATCTAATTATGCAATTCAAAATGTCCAGTAATTCATTAAACATACGAGCAGAGCACTAACAGATTCCGTAACTATTTCGTGTTTAGGTCAAAGTAAGGTAAACAAGAAAAGGTTCATCTCGCTATTTCAATTAGGAATAAAGTGCATTTAAATTTTAACAGTGAATGAGTAATACGATGACGACGACGACGACTCGTACTACAGATCGTAAATGGAGAGCTTCGGTTTTAACACGTAGATTGCATTAACTTAGGCGACGCATTTCCCGCGTACGTTAGCGCGCCTGAATTTTCCCTCTTTGAAAAAGAGACGCAACGTGAAATGGTAAAGAAAAAAAAAAAAAATATATATATATATATATGTATACAAAGAATATGAAAAATAAAACAAAATTGAAGACAAAAAAGAGTTAAAAAAAAAAAAATGGTGCGTGTGGATTAAATACGAATTGTTGGGAAAAATAAATTTCGCGAGTACAAAAGAAAAATGAACTTTCTTTTATACGCTAGAGTGAGAGAGAGAGAGAGAGAGAGAGAGAAAGAGATTGCGACGCACGCATCTTATAACGCATTAGCGCGATACAATGCAAAAAGCGTACAATGCTCGTTTCGTTGCCGTGACATGCGAGCGCCCGATAAAAAAAATATCATTAGCCGTGAAGAAATGGAAAATTGAGAATCCGACGCGTTTACGACAACGAAATCCTTTTAAATTCTTAACTTTCTGAAGAAACTCGTTCTTTTGCGTGCGTTATGTTTTTGTTGTGTAACGAATTCGAATTTTGTTATTGAATTTTTATATAATATTATAATTGTAATTTCTATCGTTTTTTATTTCAAGTAGAATAAAATTGAAACTAAATGTTTTTGATTGAGTTTCTTAATTTTTACAAAAACGATTTGTTTTCTTTTCCTAACACATTTTAATCGAGCATTGGCTATAAAAATGTTATTCCTATGATAAGTACAAACAAATTATGCAATAATAAATTCAATAATAATTGCACAAACATTGAATAGAATTTTCATTTATTACAGCTTCGAATATGGGGATACTCCGACAACTTTTGTAAAAATGATTATTCGTGTAATGCGAAATATTAACAAGAAAACCAAACGCGGTATATTAATGTAATTCTTACGCTGATTGCATGTTTTTACATACATCATATTAGCATCAATAAAAAGTACGTAAAACTTATCTTGCAATCGTGAATGAATTAACATCGATTTTCGAAGTAAGCAACCAAATGTCAAGGAATGTAACTCGCGCACTCTGTAATCTATAAGTTGGGGCACTTTAAAATCGCTCGTTCAAGAGTTTATTTAATTGCACGAAGCGACACGTATGCACGCGTGCACTGTATTGTCATTGAATTTTTTTCTTTCCAAGGCATCGCCCAAGGATTCGGAAGGCCGTTTAATATAAGTATTGACAGTAGTGGGATTAAGACGCAATAAAATGTTTGAGAAGAAGAAACCGAGGTTATTCTTTTGAAAATGTGAATACGATGTCGGTTGCTATGGTGTATACATACATTGGAGAGAAAATTAAATGGATGGCTAATTAAATCGCGGTCGTGAAATAATGAACGAACCGCGATACGACTGTAAAGAAAAGGAGCTTCGAAGAACGTCCGTTTCTTTTTCTTTTCTTTCTTTCTTTCTTTCTTTCTTTCTTTCTTTCTTTCTTTCTTTCTTTCTTTCTTTCTTTCTTTCTTTCTTTCTTTCTTTCTTTCTTTCTTTCTTTCTTTCTTTCTTTTTTTTTTTTTTTTTTTTAAGGTATTATACATTTTGTGACTTTAAGGAAGAATCATACTTTGATGTGCAATTAGTCCAATCGTAAAGTTATTTAACGGCTGACGATAAAGTTTTATCTGCGTTAATCGAAGCCGAGATTACATGTACATTTTTATTTTAAACTTTATTCAATTAGCTATAATATTATAAATTATAAGCAAACGAAAATGAATATTTATATTATATTATATAATTATGTAAAAAGTATTTTCGAGAGTTTAATGAAATTCTGAAAATTGATTTGAAACAAAAAATGATATTTAAGTCTTTCTTTAAATAATAGTATAGTGAGTCATGCAATTTTTGATAGAAGTAGAATAGTTAAAATTAAAAAGTTTTTTAATATTTTGCCAAGCGTAATAAACTTTCATTTAGCGTTTGACAGAACCTCATTATTGTAAAAATCAATTAACGCAAATGAAAAAAGCCAATCTAATAAATGTTTAAAGGTCTGCTTGTTACTTTAAGAATTACCTTGAAAGAACTTGTGTAAACTACAAGAACCTCTATTTTCTATTCTTCGAGTAGAACAAACTGCAAATACAGGCTAATAGCTATACAGCTAGCTGCGGTTAATGACTGCGCAAGTCAGGACACTTCGCTCGGGCAAATACAACGCCGGCAGCACCGACAGATCGATATAAGTATTTCCGCTTTTCCAACGATACAAATACACTCGCGCGTATTTCAACGTCTCCTTTAGTTTTCTCGGTATCCCGGCATCATTGCCATTGACTTTTGTCTCGATCGACGACGTGCGCCGAAGCAAACGCGAGAGACGCTCTTTTTTTCTTCAACTTTTGCTCTACCGGTCCAGTTGAAAATGCTTGCACGCGGCCACGAATGAATCGACCTTTTAATTAGGACTATTCTTGGAGCAAGACAAAAAAGAAACAAAAGATTCGACAGAGAGAGAGAGAGAGAGAGAGAGAGAGAGAAAGGAAAAAAACAACGAAGAAAGAAAAGAAAAGTTTCTCTGGCTGTATGCGCTTTCTACACCGCAAAGCAATATTTATTAAAGCACAAGTTTAAAATCTTGAATGAGGTTTATTAGCGTTTTTAATTATTAGAATACTTCATGCTATAAAAGTTATAAAAATTAAGCATATCCCTCTTAAGTTTTTATTTATAATTAAATTTTTTTCGATGGCGATTTCATTTTACCTCTTACAAATCAAGTATCTAATAATAGTTGTAGAAAATTATTAATTTAGTAGAAGAGATATTGAAAATTATAATTCTCGGTAAAGGCCGTATGATTCATCAACATGTGTATGTACGAATATATAACGGTTTTCATTCCGATAAAAAATTAATTATTGTAAAATCAAGAGAAAGAAAAATAAAAATATTTTACATATCTTGTTTGATAAATTTGCTTTTTAACATATGTACTTGCGCCTAACCAACAATACGTCGCATGTAGTACGCGATAAATTTAATTAATTTATAGGTCTAGCCACAGAAAAAAGTCATTGTACAATCGCCGAGCGCGAGAACATTCAAGACCCGAGATGGCAAATCAAGCAAAAAAGCAAAATAAAGATCGTTACCGTTCGTTCTTATCTTTTCTCCCCTCAAATTTTTTTATTTTCTACCTACTTATTTGATCATTTACATCGTTTCGTTCGATCCATCACTTTCCTTGCCTTTTTTCGTCTCAGCTTCTCTATTATTACTTGATTAAACTCTTTCTCTATTCCGTCTCTCTCCTGCGCGCATCCTGATATCTACGTATGAAATAAATGTATGTGCGCGAGTGTGAGTATAAAGCTCGCTTCGAATTTCAGATAATAGAGGTAGAGCCCCACCTGAGATTGGACGTTGATCCTGAAGAAAGAAAAAAGAGGAATATCGATTTTCTCGCGGAGTTATCCGTCCGGGGAAAGTAGGAGTGAGAAAAAGAGAGAAAGAAAGAGAAAGGGAGAGAATGGAAGGTCAGAGAATTGCTTAACTACTCAAAAGAAGATTCGCTAGAGATAACCCTGTAAATTATCGCAGCTTCTATTCCTTCTTTTTTCTTCTATTTTCTTCTTACCTTTCATTTTTATTTTTGCAACTAACCTACTGTATACTTCGCTACTACTTTCGGTAGCTCCTTCATTTAAGGCTCGATCGCTGCTCGATCGCTGCTGGAAAATATCCGTATTATATAACGCGATAAAGGAGGCTTTATTAAAAAAGAAAAATTTTCGGCTTCTCTCTCTCTCTCTCTCTCTCTCTCTCTCTCTCTATCGCTATTCGTCTTTTTTACAGTTTTTCATTCTATTTTGCCGAGCGAATATAAAATCTATCTTTTAATTATCTGCGCTGCTCTCGCAATTTTTCTTCTCGTTCAGCGTTTACTGAGTTGCACGTTGCTAATGAAAAGTATAATTGAAAGAAATTTTCCATCGAAAATTTACCTTAGCTCTCAATTTTAAATCCTATCGTTAATTTTTTAACAAAACAACACTAATTGTTAAATATATCCCAAAGTATATAGAATTTATAACGAATATTTCCCCTGTTTTTCAAGTGCAGAGAAAAACCAGAAATTTACGTGTAAATTAGATGAAAACGACGGAAAGTCGAGCGATAGAGATAATATAAAGTTTGTCCAATGAAATTAAGAATACTTGGGAATTTTATTGGAAAAATGTCGATTCAAAATTTATTTTGGCCATATAATAGAATTTGTTTTTTGCTCGTACCATTATAGGCGAAACTCGTACTCGTACGTAAAACTCGTTCCGGAATTTAGGTTAGGCTTTGAACGTCCAAGTCCAAGCGTCTAACTTTTACACGGGGACTTTTCGCTTTTATTCTAACACACAAAGAAGTCAAGCCTTGCCTCTGTGCGCTTCGGCCTTAGCTCGAGAATAGAGTTTTTTGGCTATCTTGTATATTTCCACCGACCTTTATCTCTTTTTCATCCTGACGTTCACGACAATGACTAGTATTCGGCAAGAAAACCGACGGCGCGTTAACCAAAATCTTTTTCAACTTTGACAGTGGACGAAAGCAGTCGGTGCACGAAGATCAAAAGCCTTTTGCTTTTACGGAAGACGGAACGAGCTGTACAGTACGTGTGCCTGCTACATCTAAATCTCGTTTAATGAAAAATAATTGTCATCCCTTTTGTCATCTCTATTATCGTTGGTAAAAAGAATTTGATTTAAACATGCTGACAGATTAATGAAAATAAAAAAAAAAAATAAAAAATAAAAAAAAAGGGGGGGGAGGAGAAAAGTCATATGAGTAGTACAATTTTCTTAATGGAAAGGTTAAAGTTTAAAAAATTAAACTTGTAGATGTATTTATGCATTTTACTTTGTTTATGTGTACCTACATACTTGTTCGTTCTATTTTTGCAAATCTGCTGTATTCAGCTAATTATTTTAATTTAATTACTTTATAATTTGAATTAAATCATTAATATAAAATAAAGACTCGATTAAAGATTGAAAGTAAGTAAAAAATATTTTTAATTATATTATGCGTTATATCATATTTTTCAAATTTCATAATTTATCTCTTTTTTGCACATTTTTAACTATTTGATATTAATTCATACAAATAATTTAAAATGGTTAAAGTAAGGTTTACACATTCATTTAAGTGTAGCTTAAATAAAAAGGGAGCTAAATTAAAGCAAGTAGCAGTTGCGGGAAAGCAAAAGGCATCGGATAAAGAATATGAAATGATAAAGTAAGTTTAATGCAAAAAGCGAGAGGAAAAGCTGAAAAAAAATAGAACAGCTGTGTTAAAGAAAGAAAAAAGAAAGTAGAAAAAAAAAAAAAAAAAAAAAAAAAGAAAGCAATGAAACACAGAAAAAGAGACGAAGAAAACGAAAAAGAGCAAGAAAATAATTTGAGTGTTGTTTACGTGTACAAAGTGCTGGACGCAGACGTCAAAGACGCGTGCGTAAGCATCGCGACGACGCTCGGTACATATATATATATCTCCGTGCGCTCGTCTATTACTTTCGCGAATTCTCGGCTCTTTCATCTAGTTTTTGAAAAGCTACATTTTTCGCGCATCTTCGCTTTTGCGCGCGAGCCTTTGGAATTTAAAAGAAAAAGGAAAAAACACATTATTTAGGATTCCGTGGTACGTTAACACTTCCATTCGACGAATTTTGCGGCTCTTCTTTTTTCGAACTTTTTTTTTCTTTCTTGAAAAATAAAAAAATTATAAGTTTTAAACGTTGCTAAAGTTAATTATGTCAAGTGGTATTTTTAGCGTCTATATTTTTAATTCAAAGTCTTTTTTATAAATGTTTTGTTTTATCTTTTACAAATGGTGGAACGTTATCACATTATTCATTCATTTTATTAATGGTTAACATATTGATTGTATTTCATGGTATAATATGACCATGAATTGAAAAAACAATGTTTTAATTTTGAAAAATTTAAAACATCACAAGGGAAAAATTTGGTTTTTATGAAATTAAATTTTTAAGAGAAAATAATTTTGTATATAAGGTAAAAATTCTTATCATCTTTTTTCATTTTTTAACGCATTATTGTCAATTCATTTTAAATTACTTATAAATTAAATAATTAAATGTTTCATCGCAATAAAAACGTTATTATTTTTGTATTGTACGTTTTAATGTGATATTAATAATTTTACAAAGCAAACCAAAGATTTATTATATCTCCATAAAATTTCAGAATAAACGTTTAATTAATAAAAATCTATAATTTATGAATATTTACAGACATAACTAAAGCTAACAACAGCATAATCAATGGAAACATTAACGTTGGAGCTTGATTAGCGCATATCCGCCATCGTCAGTTAATTTACAAGCGCTTAGGTAAATCACTAGTTCAACGCAACAACGACGTACACAAAACGTTTCAGTTTCTCTCTTTCCCTTATTTTAACTTCGCTCACTGTACGCTAATAAACCGAATCGAATTTCGAAATCAGGCCACTGGTTATCGCGCTGCAATGCACCCGGTATTAACTAACCGTTTCTCCAAAGATAGGAAGAGAAAAGCGAGAGAGAAAGAGATGAAATTTCAGCAGCAGTACCGTCGCGCGTGTCACACTAACGTGCAAATTTCTCTCTCTCTCTCTCTCTCTCTCTGTCTCTATCACTGTCTCTCTCTTTCTCTTTCGATTCGCGCGACCTACCTATGCTTCGTTTGAGAAGAGCGTCTCACTCGATTCTCCGCTGTGTATGTTTATGCTCTCCTCCCTCGCTTTGTCTACTTCCTATCTCTTCATCTTTGCTCCACTCGTCTATCTTATCATTAGCATTGTACGAAAAAGCGGAGAACAAGCAAGAAGAGAGCTTTCTTAATCAACCATCCGTTTCGCTATCTCTTTTGCGAACTCATTCGACCGACCGATGCCTGAACTTTGGCTCTTGTCTTCTTATTTGCAGAGCATTCTCTATCTCTCTCTCTCTCTCACTCTCTTTATTTACAGCTGCTTTATATTTTTCAAGCCGATTGTGCGCTAATAAATGTCTTTCTTGGATTAGTAAGGAGAGATTTCAAAGTGCTCTTTTCTTTTGTGCATCAATGTCATGTAATAGACGTTTCTTTTGTCTCTCCTTTAATTTCAACTTTTATAGAAAGAAATCGTGCACTTTAACGCTTGCATTTCATTTATAGCTACGATAAAAAGGACATTTCTCTTTATATTCAAAATAATTACTTTATTTTTCATTTGGTTATTTATTACCAAAGTATATATAAAAAAAAATTTAATATTAATTTGAGTAAATTTAGACTTTAAATTATTCAAAAGTATTCAAATTAATTATTTAAAGAAGAAAAATGAAAATGTATAATCAACATAATTTTAATGAAATAAGAGAAGAACATTTTTTATTAAAAATTAATCGGTAAAATGTTACTACATCCTCACGCCTTTTAAATTTTTAAAAGATTAAATATAACCGTTTAAATAGTTAAACGAGTATGGTAAGACCAGTTTTATAATTCGGCAATCTTTGGAACATGCTTGATGTACTATCTTATTATAATTTACAAAACTATTATTTTCATTATTGTTTATTTGTTAAAAAAAAAATTAACGAATAAAAATTTTGAGATAAATATAATTAAGTCTTTTATTTTTCAAGAATCACCCATTGTGATAGTTTATGTTGATAATCATTAGTCTAAAATATATTATTATTATAATACTTAATACGCGTTATATAAATAAAATCATGTTATAGTAATAGCAGGTAAGGTCAATAAAAACTAAAAAAACTTCAAAAGAAATATTGACATATTAAATAATCAATCATTATATCGTAACAATGAACAAATTTGAAGTTTATATATAAAGAAAAGAAAATACTAGCGATACTTTATTTTTTTAATGACGCTCGAAAGAAGAGGAATTTGGAAAAAGAATTAACCGAACGAAATTAAAATGAATTTTAGTATTTAGCTTGTAGACGTTTGTAAGACGTAAAGAACAAAAGCTGATAAAAAAATCCAACAGCAATTACGACGCTACTGCTGCTGAGCGCATCCATTTTTATTAGCCAGTTAACTCCTCTCTCTCTCTCTCTCTCTCTCTCTCTCTCTCTCTCTCTCTCTCTCAATTTACCTTACACTAGAAAAGTAGTGGGCGAGTGTAGGCAAGTGGCGTGTGCTGGATATCTCGAATGCTTAGAGATACAGTCGGCACAGTGCCATTACTTCTGGCCGTTAACGATTTAACTTGATACTCGGTACTCGTTTACTCACTCACACATACTCTCTAACACACATACACATGTAGACCTTCTCTCTCTCTCTCTCTCTCTCTCTCTCTCTCTCTCTCTCTCTCTCTCTCTCTCTCTCTCTCTCTCCTACCTTCGTCTCTTTCTCACTCACGCTTCACAACTCTTAGGAGGAAACGTATCTTCCTCTGATTTAGTTAGCCGACGCACGAAGAGCCAGAAGCTATAGCACGAGTCATCGAGCGCTCGCGCAATTATTCGTCGATCCCTAACGATTTGTATACCTATTTATAGCGCACTTCCCGGAGGACTAGAGACGAGTTGGCTTGAAATGGTCAGATTATTTATGCTCGATCGCTCGGAAGATTCGTCTTGTTTCGGTGGCGCTACAACGGGAACGTTGAGGAGTAGGAGAGTAAGAGGGAGGGAGAGAAAGAGAAAGAGAAAGAGAGTGAGAGTTAGAAAGAGAGAGAGAGAGAGAGAAACGAGGACAGAAAGAAGATGCAGCGACACTGAGAACACGGACAAAGGGATTGGGAGAAAAGAGAAAATGAAAAGAAAGAGAAAAAGGTAGAAAGGAGAGGAAAGGAGAAATGCGGAATAAGTGGAGAACGGGTTCTTTTCTTCTCTATCTTTTATCGAGCGAACTTCCGTCGCGCTCGTCTAAGATCATTAGAATCGGATCACGTCTTTCTGAGCTCTACCTTTTCTACTTTTAAGCAACGAGCAAAAAAGAAAAGAGCCGTTTTATTTTTATCGAGTTCGTTAACTGCTTAAATATTTCACCTCGACTTTATCTTTCTTCCTCTTTTTATTTATTGCTTCTTCACCGTTGGATTTTTGAATTATCCCACCATTTTTTCTTGTAATACTTACCGTGGCGATAACGAAAACCGAATAAATTTTATTTTATTTATTTGGTTCATCAACAATCATTATCTTTTTACATTTGAATATTCCTTAAAGAAATTCGATAAAAATAAAAAGAATGAAATATACTTTGTATCGTAATGAATGAAATATACTTTGTATTTCATCTTTTGAGCATTAACGCACAACGTCTTGAGATATTTATCGACTTTTTTTCGGTAAAAATAAAAGAGAAAGAGGATATCAAATTAGAAAACGAAGGAAAAAGTTACGAAAAGATTATGTGGATTAAGAAAAGCTTTAGCATTTTATAACCGACGGTTAAAAACCACGTATTTGCAATTTAGCATGATGGATAGAAACAAAAAATTACAGATTTTAAAAAACAGTGTGTTATTTTTCGTTTTAAGTATCTTTTTCTTTTAAGTTAAAGCCGACTCGCCGAGTTTAACTTGGTTTCACCAGAAAATCACATAGTCTCTTTCTCCATAATAATTAAGCGAAATATAAATTCATAATGAAAGTTCATTAGTGCAGTCTTAGTTAAAATGTAACAAGTTTGAGAAGTTTAAATGGTTTTCTTGAATTAATTGAAACTTTAGTACAGTGTTTTATATATATATATATATATATATTGCACAATGTGAAATTTATACGTGCAACCATTACAACATAAAGAAAAAAAATAAATAAATAAATAAAAGAAAAAAATAATATAAACTTAAAAACTATTTATTTATTTTTTGAAAAATGTTCGATCATCTTCAATCGGGATTAATCGGTTTTCAATTTTAATAAGTATATAATATCATATAAAGGTTAGAGATTTATTTTTCCAAAAATAAGAGCGTAAAAACATTTGGATAACGAGAGCGACGCGCAAACAAACTTTGCGCATATGTGCGCTAGCGTAACAAAAAGGCAGGAAGGAAAAAACAAACAAGCGAACGGTAGAAAGGAAAAGAGTAAAAAGAAACCGAGATTGGAGGGAAGGTAAAAAAAGGAGCGGAAAGAATGGTAGATAGAGGGAGAGAGAAATCGCGAGCGCGCGCGCAATTGTTTCCCTCGCGCACACGAGCGAGACCGGCAATCGAAACCGCTTATACACCAGCGACGGTAATCCGGCCTTCTAAACGCGACTGTCGCGCATTGTGAGTTGCCGTGCGCGCATACACGTATACCGAGGGCTCAAAACGACTATGCCACGACTTCGACAACGACGATGCGAGCGAGATAGCGGGAGAGAGAAAGAGAAAGAGCCCGAGCCTAAGCTAAATCACCGAGCGCTCGCGGCTGTTTCGCTCGTCTGGCCATACAACGACTCGTTCTACTTGGTACCCGATTAGTCAGTCAGTTAGTCAGTCAGTCAGTTGCTCTAGCTCCTATCGGCCGATCGACGCTCTGTAGGAATAGTCGCCCAACGATGGAGAAAAGCGGGAGAAGGAGGCTCGCTCGCACGCGAGCGAACCTTTCGAGAGCGAATACTAGAGCTCTGCGGACCGAGTTGCATCGCCGCCGCATCTATACCCACGAATGTGTGTGTGTGTGTGTGTGTGGCTAAACCCTTCGTCGTTGGAGAAAAGAACTTTCGATTGTCGGTATTGCCGCTTAAGTTCTTGGAATTCGGTCGTTCGGTAAGTTTGCTTTGATGGGATTTCAATTGTTACGGATCGTGTTTACATGAGACGATTGATCGTACGCTGTGAGTGGTACTTCGACGACGCTCTCAAGCACCTTGTATTTTTTGCTTTTTTCACATGCTCAAAGACGTAACTTTACGTTTAATTTGAGTGTACGAGTGAAAGGTAGATTTTTAAAAGATATTCAAGTTCTGGCAATTTAAACATGTTTCTTTTTTAAATTTTATAAGCGACGGGGAAATGTATGTAAAGAAAATACTTGTTTTACGATTTTACAATTGAACAAATTATCGAGCGCCGTTTCAAAATATTTATAGTATATTTACTTAGATTTTTATACATTCTAAAGTTACGGTGAAATAAAGTAGAGAATATAAGAAAACAAGCGTTTTAAGATTTTTACAATGAAACAATTTTATTCGAGCGTCGTTCCAAACAGCATGTTTTATTGAGTTTCATAAAAAAAAAAATAAGAATTGATTTAAAACGCAATAAAAAATAGTTGTATTATATAACGCGCATTGTATTATATTTTTCACTCTTTTTTACAATTTTTAGTTTTTACATTTTCGACTCTTGTAAAAGAAACGACTTAAAAAAAACCAAAAAGAAAAAAAAAATCTGGAAGCTCTCCAAATTGCCGTAAGCGATGATACTTTAAAGCGACTTTCTTAAAAAATTAAGCTTTCACCTTCGTAGCAAGCAGTTAGCGAGCCTCATTTTAAAATTATTCCTTTAATGCGCTTCCAAAAGCTTCTCCTGTCCCATTTTTCTGCGAGCATCATGTCCTGGGGTTGTAAAATGCAACGTAAAATTCGCAATGTAACTCGTCCGCCGCGTTGAATTTTCCGCTGGATGATAATTTTACGTTTTTGCGCATTGTGGTGGCGACGCTCATCTGACACGTGCATTTAGAATGCAAGACTGTTAAATTTAATAGTTTATCATAAACACGTTTTTTTTTTTTTTTTTTTTTTTTTGTTTTATACATAATTAAGCGCAATATTATAGTTAAATAATCGATTGAATAAAAAAATTAAGAATTCCACTTTGATGTAGTTGTTCGAGTTTTAAAAAAACAGTTACGAAAGAATATAATAACATGTACCTAACATAATAGATAATCTTGTAATAATTTATCGGAACTAGAACGAAATTAGAACAATGCACAATTGTTTACTCGCGCTATAATACACTTGGATAGATTAGATAATAATCCACGTCCAAAGTAATCTCCCCATCGATAGCTATATCATCGCGTTAATTCGAGCACAATCGGAGGACGACGCGAAGCTTTTGCACCGTTATCATATTATGCTCTCTTTCTTTTATCCGGCAAATAACTCGGGTAACCGCTGTTTTTTTCGAAATTTTCACGAGCGTTGTTTAATAAGTACAACATCTCGAACGGGACGAAGGTTTGGATTTTTTCGCGCTCGGTTAAATTTCGTATAACGCCGCGAGCGTTCGCGTTTCTTTGTCTCTTGTTTTATTTCGCGTGGAGGCGCCCTGGTATAGGTATTTCTTCCAGAAGTTGGGAGAAAAGGTAGAATTTAACGAAAGCTAGAGAGATAATAGAGCGAGAGCGTGTGCTCGCTCGTCGGGATGTACACGAAATGCGCGCGCGCGAGCAATTACTTTGTTCGGACGCATTATGGCCACTCGAGGGAGCACTTTAACGCGCCGACTCTTCACCGGAGAGTAAGAGAGAAAGACAAAGAGAGAGAGAGAGAGAGTCGAGGCGCAACGTTTGCGTATTTTACCCACTTTCGTCTTTCTCTATTTCTCTTATTCCATGTTACCGCATTTGCCCATCGCGTACGCAAACTTTCCACGGCAACTACTATTCTCGCTCGCTCTATCTTACTCTCTCCGTTCTCTCACGCTGCATTACTACGGCTATCCATTACACTCTTTCTTCTCTCTTATTGCCGCCTTTTTTATTTTCGCTCTTTCACTTGTTCTACTTGTACTTTTACTCGCGCTATCCCTAACTTTTTCTCGAAACCTTTTTTCGGGTTACATTGGTCGATAATAATTATACAGATTTAAGTACTCGTTATCGCTATTTGCATAATTGCTATGTGCATTGGAAGTTTGTTACTATCGTTTTATTTTTTATTTCAAATAAAAAACATTATTTTTTCGCACACTGTTGTAACGATTTATTTAATTTTGATCATTTTTATAAAACGGTTGACGATCAATTTTTACCTTATAAAATGATCAAAATAAAATATATTTCATTTTTAATAAAGAGACAATGTTTTTTTTCAACAATTAAACATCTGTCGATAAAATTTTAAAAAAATATCGTATCTGGTAATAATCAATTTTATCGAAATATATCATTTTAATAAAAACCTATCCAATAAATTAGGTATTTAGTATTCGCTTTGTTAAATGTAATTTCAAATTATTAAAAAAAAAACCATTTATTTAATTCTAAAAAATGATGTTCCGAATGGAATTGTTTTAATTATTTCTCCGGGTATTCTAACATATTATGAGGATATAGTAATACAGTGTATTCTACGCCGCGAAACCGAAATTGAATTTTCGTACCGAGAATCTAGCAAATACGTAACATTGTATTCCAACCTATAATCCTTTCCTTTTTTCCTCCTAGCGAACTAGCTTATTCATCTTACATCTTATATCATTCTATACATCTCTTTTCCTTTCCTCGACTAATCCATCCCGCTTAGCTAGCGAAAATCTCGTAGCTAACCTAAGAAAGTAGAAAAGAGAGATAAAGAGAGAGAGAGAGAGAGAGAGAGAAAAGAGGAGAACGAAACGGATGTCCGTCTACAGCGTTTCGTGCTCGCAACTGCTGAAGTGAAGTCCGAGCTAAAACTCCGAAAGGGAGCGTATCTTCGGCGTGTATTCACGGTGCATTTACCTCGCAGCGCACAACCGTAGCACCGATCTCATGTACTAAGGATGCAATAGCGCACGATGTAATAAAAAAAGTTTTCACGAGGGAATAGAGAGCGAGCTCGGCGAAACGACGTTTGTTAAATTATATATTTGTAACTTTGGTAAGGGTACACTCGTGCATCTCGTTCGAAAGTAAAAAATAACTATTGGAATAACGTATGCTGAGTCGTGTGTATGTGCATACTTTGTCGACTTTTCAGTTTGCAAATTATCAAAACGAAGAACAAATATTTTTCGAAAATGCGCATACGTTCTTCTTTTCTTATCCATTGTTGAAAAAAATAAAGGTGAACTTTTATGTACAATTTTCAAGACTAGTATTCAGTTTTGTTGTAACTTTACGATAATTTTTTTTTCAAACATCGTTATCAAATTACCATTACAATCATTATTTGAAAACTTGAAAAATTATCTATAGTTATAGATAACTTTTATTCCTTTTAAAATTTAGTAAATATTTATAAAAAAAAAATTGGAATAATTCGGATAAAACCGCAGATTGATTACTGTTTACAGAAATACGATAATATCTACTTAATAATTTTACAAGCCCGCTCGTTAAATTCGCTTATAAAGCATTAATTAAAATAAAAAAATTAAGGTTTCGTTGAAAGAAGGCAACCAGTTGAAACATTTTTTATCGCAGAATTTACCAAGAGACAAAAAGAGTAGCAATTTTAAATGTCGGTTAAATAAAAGGGCCACCGAGGCGCGCTCTAAGTTAAGATGAGAATAACGAATATACTACAGCTACGTTTTCGTGTAAATAAAATAACGAAAAGAGTAAGAAAATAGCCAGACGAAGAGGGAAAGGAAACAAAGGTAAATAAAGAGACCGGTGATATAGAAGGAAGACAATCGCTGAAACAGCTCTTTAGGCGACTAGCGCGAAAAGAGAGAGAGAAAGAGAGAGAGAGAGAGAGAAAGAGGATAAATAAAAGTGCCCAATGAGCCGAAAGCAGACCAAGACGGTACTTAATGCATCAGCACTGTCCGTTGTTTGTTTCCATCGACGGCTGAAACAATACCGTAAGTCTCATGGGCGCGCTCACATACACATATACATACGAGCAAGGCAAAGGTATCGCCTACTACCAATGTATTCGAGGGGCGCCGTTCTGGCGGATCTGGGGATTATACGACGCAAGTCGGCGCTGAACAAACCAAGGCGATTAAAGTCAACGGCTGCTTTGAAACGCGACGATGCGCGAAACTCGCTATACTAAAAGTTCTTCTATACATATGTATATATGTTACACATGCTCGCTGTCGTGCGTACACGCGTCTACGCGCTGTATTATGTAAACGAAGGAAGGTATACGTATTTAAATACGAGTATATGAAGCGCCAAAATTAAATAGGTCCGTTCGTCGTTTGATTGTTGACGAGGACGGAAACGTGCACGCGCTCCGTTGAAGAGACGGTCGATCGTACGCGCTTGCTTAAAAATCGTTTGCTTATTTATCGATGATCGGCGACTTAGCGAAAGTACGGATGATTTTTTCGATGCAAAGAGCTAACGGAAATTTCGTCACAAGTGTATTTTGAAAAATGTTTTTACAACGATTTTTTACGATCACCGAAATGCTTACAAAGTAATTTTCAAAGCGCACCAAGCTTAAAAAGAATTTAATACCCAAAAACGCCTAAGTCGCCTTATCGATAAACTAAAAGCACTAAGTCCCAATCGTTAAGCTCCTCGCGTTTATAACTTTGAGGGAAAATCATCGTATATAGAGCCGGCTCAACGCGCGATTATTCGCGCAACGTTCGCGCAACCGCGTTAAACTCTCTCGATATGCGGTTTATACGCGGGGGTAATCGTACAACGAATCAAAGTTGAAGCGGCTCTATCTCGCAATAGATGATAGGAAGAAAATCGCTGGGAACTCCATTAAACTACAACGGCGTGAGCTTGCAGACGCGATGCTTGCCTTCGATCGCGGCATTAAGAGGGTACGGGCGCCCCGCGCTACCTAAAGATTCGACGTTGGCGCGAACGGACGGGCTTATGTGTGCGCGCTCACACGCGCGGACGCATATGCATAAGCGCGCACGTGCGAATCGGCGAGTACGTAATTAAATCTGGTAATTGGAATTACTCGGAAGGGAGACTACCCTCCGGAAAGCGAAAGAGGTAAGGAGAGAGGGTATAAGGCACTCGAGCTCATCGCCTAGTTCGACATCTCAAACAGACACGCTTACCAGGATGTGCACTTACGACCCTACCGACTAGAAGCGCCTCTATATACGTATGCGTATGCTACTCCGTAATCTACTTGCTTCTCGCTACCTACGCTATATCTCGCTCTTAGTTAATGTTTTTGGTGAGCTTCGACGGTACTGCGTCTAAGACTTAGAGAGAAAGAGAGAGACACACGTCGTAATTGTCATGCAACGTAATAAGGCAAACCATGCAGAAGCTATTTACTTCCTTTGTCCACGTGTCATAAAAAAAAATTGATCTCGCGCGCACGTGGAATCAAAGTTATTGGAAATAGTGAAGATTGTTATGAAAGAACAAACGGTGATATGTCGAAAGTCTATGTCATTCCTTATCTTTCTTTATTCAAACAATTAAACGTCTTATTGTTTTAATTGAGTCATATTTTAAATGAAGTTATAAACATTGTTTTAATCAAAAGATTGACGATTACTTTAGATAAAGCTTTACAATCAACTTTTAAATTGTATTAAACTTTGATAACGCTCGATAACTCCGCAATCATTTATCACAATTCGTTATCCACTCAAACTTTATAAAATCCAATTATTTTTCTGTTTTAACATTAATCGTTAATTATTTTTTACAAATCATTATCAAATAGGAAAAAAAATAAATTTTACATCATTAAGATTTTTACATTTTTTTAAAAACGTAAATTAATTAAATGAGAAATATTGTTGCAATTGAATTATACAAAGAACGAATAAATAGAAAATTAAAATTTCTATTTATAAATTCGAAGTAATATTTATTAAACTAGCTCGACTAAATAAACTTTAGATGAATGCTTAAATGGATTAAGGTAAAAGAGACAAAGACATGGTAACGAGATCAAGATCTTGACACCCTTAAGGACGTTAGAGTTAACAATAGATTCTTCTGGAAATAGTAGGATCTTGATTTTCTAATGATTATCACATTTCACAGCCACAATTTGTTGAATCACACTTGACATTTGAGATAATGAAAAATTTCCATTGCATAAAATATTGCTGTTTTTTTATGAAGTAATCCAACTGCTGCTTTTATCAATAATGCGAGAATCTGACTTGATATTTTAATGGAGCTTTTTATTAACTAAAAACAACTTATAAATATTAAATAAATTTTAATAAAATCAATATTTTTTTATTGAACGTATTGAGGATTTCTTGTAGCGCGAAAGGTCTCGAAAAAAGAATGAGAATAAAAAAAAAATGAAAGTGAGAAGGAGAACGGGAAACAAATCCGTGAGAGATCGAGAGGCGTTATTAAATTTCTGTACTTTAGCGGCATAACTTTGTTGGCGTCGATATTGAATCACGTCCATCATTGTCGAGCCTTATAAATCTTTTAATTAAATACAAAAAAAAAAAAACGAGGCAAGAACGAGCCAGAGTAAGAAAAAGAGAGACCGAGAAAAAGATAGGGACCGAGCACAGAACGGTCGTAATCCAAGGCATAGCATGAGTTGAAATTGAATGAAGCTAAAAAAAAAAAAAAATGAAACGGCGGCAGCAGCAAACGAAAAAACAAACTGGAATGGGATTCGAGGGCGATAAAGTCGGGAAAAAGAGGAAACGAGAAAAAGGAAAAGGAGAGAACGATCGGAGGTTGGTCGCCTTTGCGCCATTCCCCGTACAGACGTCTGAATGTTGCTCTCTCCGACTCAAGGTCGACCAAGCGTCGACGACCCTACGCTTTCATATATATATATATATATATATATATATATATATATATATAAATACAGTGTATACAACGTCTTTGGCCAAGTCACTCTCGCCAAGTTTGTTTTGTTTTTTTTTTTTTTTTTTTTTTCTATAACCGCTAAATGTTTACTAAAGCAGAAGGAGGAGAGCGGGAGCGTTGGAAGAAGCTGGAGTTTTTTTTTCCATTTCGCGGGTATTTAAATTCAATAATTTACTCGACAAGTTTCGCTTCGCTTGCGAAAATGCGATACAGGATTCGAAGGCTTTTATGTAAAAGCACCGCTGAGTGATTAATTGCAATTTTAAAGACTACGTAATCCTGCAGGAGCTTAAAAGGGGATTTATAAAGATTAGTATTATTACTATTTTTTTTTACATAAGTTTACTTATGTAGTTGCAATCGATCGACCTTCCTTGAGACATGTTCTTTGTATTAACCCATCCGATGTGTTATTGAAAACAACAACATTTTAAATATTTTAAAGCTTCGAATAAAACTGCACATCATCATTTACGTTCATTAAAAATTGTAGTTTTAATATTGATTCCTTTTTTTAATAAAAATTTGGTATAGATTAAAATAGTATCAATAAACCTTTAAATAAATAATAGCAAAGAAAAATGAAAATTTTAAAATATAATTTTTGTAGCTCGGCAACACTTGTATTCGTTTAAACGACTTCTTGAAAAAAAATGTTCGCGTTAAATCCGAATATAATTTAAAAATAAATTAGACAAAGTAGAAAAAAATATTTAAAAAAAAAAAAACGCACGTGAGTTTACCGATTTAGTCACGATCTCATTTTGCTCACTAGGCATACTCGTGTGTAGGAAACAAACAAGCATGCGGCCAACATTGCGAAAGTCATCGTAAGTACTCGAGATTTACTACCGTCGCCGAAACAGCCATGGACGTTTGGTTATAGAAAGAAAATACTGGAAAAAGAGAAAAATAATAAAACTGAAACAAGAGAGAGAGAGAGAGTGAGAGAGAGAGAGAGAGTCGTGTATTATCGATAAGCAACGGTAGCAACGAAAGCAGCCGAGTCGAGACGAATGATAAATTCGTTATTTTCGCGTGGGGTGAGCTAACGCTCGCTCGACGCGTTCGACGATTGAGTTTCCGGAACGGATGAGATATACAGAGAGCAAACGCGTAGAAATTCAAATCGAATGTTACGACGTCAGAAGACTACGATAAAGCGACGTAGGTATGCAGACACATAGGCACATCGTACCTTTTCCAGTGCAGCTCCGAGACTTGGCCTCGATCCTCGATCCACCTCGAGAGCTAACTCGCAAGAACCCGTTCGCACATAGACAGACAGACATAGTACATCAATTCGCGTGTATAACGACGGGGAAAATCTCGAGGAAATTGAAGAGCTAACGGGCTTGTCGCTCGAACTTGACATTTTCCGGCGTGAATTTATATATATATATATATAAAAGGGACACGCGCGCGCGCGCACCCGTTAAACTCGGTGGTGGAGACTTTATGTCCCTCGAAAACGAAAAAGAACGAGAATAGAAAAGAAGATGGAAAGGAAGAAAAAGAAAAGCCTGATTCATAAGCGGCGGCGCTCGGCAGTGATGCCGAAAGATATATTCGAGCGTGTCTAACTGGTTGTTTGAGATGGATCCGCGATATGGCGCAGTTTCTTTGTATTTCGTTGAAATTTTAGCCACTAGCATTACATTCAACCTCGTTTTTATGAGTAAAATGTGAGCGAGCAATTTTTATTCTGCCTATATATCTAAAAGTTCTTTCTTTTTACAGCAATTCTAGTTCTTGCTAATGTATTTTCTTTTTTTTACAACTGTTTAATTGTATTTTATTATAAAAAATATAAAAAAATAATCCGTATTAAAAATTTAAGAATATCTTTTGCTACTAATTATATATGATTATAGTTGTGCTGCTAACATTAAAAAATATATTTTTTGTATGTGTAGCATGGGAGAATCGTAAGAAAATGATAATCTTTTTTTTTTTTTTTTTTTTTTTTTTCATAACATCGAGGGAAATTTATCATCTTTATGAAAAATTAATATCTACTAGAACTGTATATCTAAAATAATTAAAAAAAAATTGAAATTTGTTTAGTAAATAATTAGGCTTAATAATTAAAAATAATATATTTTGACGAATACTTTTAGTAGAGGGGACATTGAAATAGTCGCGTGGAAACAATGCGACAACGTTGTTGTATTTTTTGTTTTTTATTAAGCAATTTCTTTTATAAAGCTTTCTTTATATTGTGTATTATCTGCCATAATTTGTTTTAAACATCGGTAACGATAAAAAAGCGACGTTGCCACGTCTTTGCACAGAAAAATATTTTATAGTATGTGTATATTCATATAGAGAATACAGTTGTAAATGTGGCACAGTCAAATTAAAAAATATATTCTTACAATAAATTTACGACTATCAATATATAGAATAAGAGTTCTGAGTTAGAACTTTTGAATTTAACGATTGCAAGGCAACTACCTTAAATTTGACTGCATAAAAAGATTAATTTTTTTTAAATACAATTCTTTTAGCAAAAAAATTTAAAAACAAACTTACGCTATAAGATGATCGGTAAATCGATAATAAAACGATGTAAACACATTTGTAACTTACCTGTAAAAAAAAAGGAATGTAATAATTAGTATACAAATATTGAAATGTAAAATATATAAAAATAAAAAATGTAATTTAAATATGTAAGATAATTTAGTTTGTAATAACATTAAGAGTGGTATCATCTCATGATAATTGATTTATGAAGCGTTTGTTATTTACTTAACAGAATTTTATGAATAATTATCATAATATACGTAAAATCAAGTTGTCTTTTAGTTAAGAAATAAGACACAAGGATTATTGTATCATACGCATCGCATCCTAGTTGGGCGTCTATCGCATTGATTAATTGTCTCATAGCTTAAATTAACGGTATCAATGCCTTCGAAATCACCCGCTGCTCCGTCTTTCCCTCTATCTCGATCACATGCGCAGCGACAGGTACGTACATATACGCAAACATTGTACATGGTGAGTGCATGGAAGCACGATGAAGAGAAAGAGAGATGGGAAGGGAGGGAGAGAGAGAGAGACTACTCCCAAACGTTAAACGTCGCATCGCGCGTCTAATTGTTTGCTCATCGTGACTCCGCACTAAGCTAAGCTTTGCTGATGCAACATAATACTGTGTACGTGTGCATGGATACGACACATCCAAGTTCACAAACTGAAAAGGCTGAAATCACTAGAGACCCCGGGAGCGAGATAAAGAGAGAGAGAGAGAGAGAGAGAGAGTGAGAGAAAGAACGTGTATTGTGTGCTACGACAACGTCACGATTTTGTCACGATCATCTGGGCACTGGCAGCCTTGTAAACCGCGTCAATTTCACGGGTTCGTGTGTACCGAGTGTTGCAAACAGCGAAGGTTGTTTGTTGCTGTACTTGCAGGAGTAGCGCAATATGTGGGTGTACATCTTTAAGCCATGAAATTTTTCTTTTAATTTATTCGTTCGTATTTTAAATTTTAATAAAAATTAAAAAAAAAAAAATAAATTTAATACGAATGTATAAAAAAAATCGTGTATCATTGGTTTACAAAACATGTATTGATGCATATTATCGTTGATTCTAGGACCAAGTAAGATTTTAGCTCTTCGCACAGGCGAGTGCTGTAAGACGTTCAATAAATTTGAATGGCGGTTCAGTTTGGTATAAATTCATAACGATACTTTGCAAAGATTAAATCGTTGATATAACTTCGACAATAGCTTTTGTTTACAATGAAATAATAAATAATTGTTTGCGAGTTGTCTTATTGCAAGTTTGAAGCAAACAAAAATCGAAAAGATTTTTTTGAAAAATTACATATCAAAAAACGTACGTGGTCCAATGGTATATATATGGTATATATACTAAATACTTTATTCATAATCAAAGCAAACATCTCACACGCCTAAACTGTACGAATACAAAATTTGACTAATAATAACGAATAACGAACGTACAATTTAGCTTCTCTCTGCTTCGGAGCATCAGCGATGCGTCATAAACCGTAGGATATTAATCCTCGCAATGGGCGTTTACGCGCTTAACGTCGTTAAGTCGCGAGGAAACGCGAAATTGACCTTAAACGCGGAAAATCGACGAGGTGCTGCTCGAGGCGAGAGCGCAAATTGCACACGATACGAAATTCCTCGCCGCGATTTCGTTCGCACTAACCGCGATCAACGACGGGAATTCTCGACGATTATTGAGCGAAACAACGTGCTAAACCCGCGTTTAAATGTACGGGCTGAATCAGGTCGAACTAATGTTGTTTATGTCGAGCATATACTACCGATTGTTTAGATAGCGCCCAAGAATTGATTTTAATAAGATTTTTTAAAACGAATAGAAAAAATGTTTTCCACGATAACGTGTGTTGAGTGTTTGCTTTATTTATAAAAAAAAAAAAAAAAAAAAAAAAAATTGTTTTTCTAATATTTTTTGTAGAAAAAAAAGTTGATTTTGTTAAAACAACGTTTCTCAAATATAAATTACATTTTAATCACAGATGTTAATTAATCAATCGACTATTCAGTTCAATATTAATTAATAGTTACTGCGATATTATAAATCTTTCTAGTAATTGACACAAGCGCTTGGTATAACTAGATAATGCTCTAAATCATTCAACGATTAGAAAATTGAAATTGGTAAATTTAAATCGAATTTATCTTCATTCCGCGCACATTTCGTTGAGATGAAAGATACGCTTGCGTGATTTACGTTCCATTAACGTAACTAATACATAAAAAAATAAAAGAAAAAAAAAATAAAAGAAAGTAAACTCACTCATCGTTTCCGCGCCTACGCGCATCAATTCCATCGGATAAAATTGTTCAAGTGCGCGCGTATTGGATGTTACGTAACAACATAAAGGAGCAATAGAACTAACGTCTGCGTGTGCAGCAGCGACGTAAGAGAGGGAATATAGAGAGTGGAATAGAAGGAGAAAGGGGAGACGTGTGTACACGCGGGCCGTTGTCCGGTGACCCAGTGACACTTACGCATTATATACGGAGCCACATAGCTCGTGTGCGAGTTCGTTGGTTGGTATAATGAACAGCTTGGTTCAGCTATAGTTGCACGAATAGCGATGCGCGCCTGTATACACATACATAATACACGCACGACGTACCGCGAGATGAGCGATCGGTGTGTAGTCGAGTAACCGCGGTGCTTTCGATCGCTTTTCCCGACCCGTCTAATCGAATTTACTCGACGCTACATACACTCTATCGTCTCTTCGATCTCTCTCTCTCTCTCTTGCTTTTCTAAATTTCGCTCGCGCGTTATATATTTTTTTATACCGCACGTTTCAATACACGCATATACAATGTATGTGTATTATCTTTTCTCGCTATATACATCCTCCCGTTGCACTTTGCATAGGACGCGTTTGTGTTCGTAATTTTGGTTTTCGGAATAATTGATTGCAGCCTTGTTTCGTCCCGAGTAGAAAAGCCCCGAGGCAAAAAAGAAAATTGTTTGAAGAGCCGCAGTACAACTCGGAAAATTGCGTCCCTTAAATTTTCATTTCAATGAGAGAAAAGGTTGAATGTAAATAAAGGGACGTCGCGCAATTGCTTTACCTTTTGTACGTGATATACTTTTACAAAAAAAAAAAAAATAATTTAATTGAAATTATTTAGCTTCAATGATAAATATAACTTTATTACTTTTAATTAACTTCCCGTTGATGTGATTCAGTTTTTCATGGGAAAAAAGAAAAATATATTTTAATAAACCTAAATATATATATAGAAAAAAATTATTTAACTATATTTTTGATTTAATAAAAGTACGCTTTACATTATGCATTTATTATCGCGATTTATGCATTATTAGAAATATCGGACTTTTGTCTTTATTTCAAAGTACATTAATTAAGTATTTCGAGCCACATTTATCACTATAACTCGGGAAAGAAAGTCCAATTCGTCATTATCGCACAGTTTATATTTATAAATATAAGCGCGCGAGAAAAGTAGAGAAGGAGAAAAAATCTTTGCAATATGTAGACAGGAGAGATATTTCCCATCGCAGGATACGGAAACGGAGAAGCGGTAAATTTGCGCGCGACAGCAGGGGACTTATCAATCATTAAGCAGGTTGGGAGGAGAAAAAAGACGGAAATAAAAGAACGATGTGCCGTTACGCGTTATGAGTATACAGTATATATATATATATATACAACTATACTTCGTATAGTATTTCACAACTTCATCGCCGGACAAATTAACGTCAAGGAAGTCCTTCGAGTTTCTAATCATTGGGAAAAGTTGCGTCTGCTGGTTATATAACACTCGTGCATCTCTGAAAGATTGGTAAATATGTGACATGTCGTAAAGTCACGTATCGTTATTTTATGTTTCTCTCTCTCTCTCTCTCTCTCTCGCTCGCTCGCTTTTATGGAGTACATCGGATATAAATAAGCTTTCTTTTTTTTTTCTATGATTATTTAATGTCTCAAAACTAGACATGAGTTTCGTATTGAAAAAACTTTTTTATCGTAAGAGAAGCATACATTATATATATATCTGATGGATAACTTATTTTGCCATGGTCAGAAATTCTATTTAATGAAAATTGAATGAGAAACATAAGAAAGAAAATATAATTATTTTTATTCTGAAAGAAAATTGTTTTGTTCAATATCAAAAAAGTAAACTAACAGGTGTGGCTTAAGCTTATCTAAAATCAATCTTTATTTACTTTCAAGTATAAATTTATACGATTTTTTATATTTATATTAACGTATACATACTTTGAACACTATTATCACTAAAATTTGAGCATCGTAATATTTACCAAACTTAATGTGATCAAACAGTGATCTCTATTTGACAATGATTATTGATATTATTTTAAAAGCCTTTTAAAGCACTATCGATTTATCTAATGTTTAAGTATATATAATTTGATTTAATAACACTTTAACATTTACATAAAAAAAAATTTATTAAAGTATCAAGAAACAAAAACTTTTTTTATTCATACATTGGTTATAAAATGCTTAAATGAATTTCAATAAATTTTTCTCAAAAATTCATGTCCAATTTTTAAAATAAAATTTTTAAACGATAAAACAGACATCGGCAAAAGTAAAACGTTCTTTGTGGGCACGATTATTTAAAGGCAGTTTTTGCCTAACGTTCTTATCATTGCGTGCAATGCCAATGCAAACAATCCAATAAATGCGAACTGTTCGCAAACGACTTTAAACTGAACGGTTACATTCTTCTCGATGCGTGTAACTTTGGACTATCGCAAAAATAATCCTATCATAATAAAAGTTGTTTCCTCGAATTCCAGTCGACTATTCCCCATCCTTACCCCCGTCGTCCTTTAGTTTTTACCGTGTGTCTGTATATATACCAAACTGCGTGCGGTTTGCGTTTAATCTAAGACTTTTATCTACTTTTCTCTATATTCTTCCTCTATCTCTATTTTATTGCGTAGTACAATAACCCGCGCTTTTTACGAGGTTTAAACGGTTTTTAAAAACAAAAAATTTAAAGATAATAAGTTGTTTTAAAATGATTTTTTTTTTTTTTTTTTTTTTTATTTTGTATCATACGTAATATGATCAATCTAAATAATAGCTCCATGAAATACTAAAAATGTATTTATTTGACCTTTAAAAACATCGAAACGCATGCAATCGATTTATTGTATATGATGTAACTATCGGTCTATATGCATATTTGAAAAAGTAATAAGGCTACAACAGCTGGTCTACGGTTAACGACGATAAGCATCGAGCAACGGTTCACGGAATCGAAGTAGGCAAAGCCCGCGCGCGTACAGAGTCTTTAGTTCTACCCAAGGAAATGAACTCTCGTCTGGCAAAGTCGCGTACATACATAGAAATACGAAAGCCAAGTCCGAGAACGAACTTTGGAAGATGGCGGATCGAGTTTCGGAGTTAGGGGGAGGGCAAACGCCCCGTCGCACTTTGCATATTGTTCGGGCGTGCACGCGAAATAGCTCACATAATACCGCGCCTAGAACCTCGACTCCCTCAGCTCTTTCTTTTCTCTCTTTCTCTCTGCGCCGCACGCGATGGAAGGTGTGCATTCGAAGAATATACGTTTATCGAGGCCTCTCTCTCTCTCTCTCTCTCTCTCTCTCTCTCTCTTTTTCTCTACCATCGGCGTGTACATAATGGAGCATGCGCGCGTGTACGAGCTTGAACGAGAAAGAGAGAAATAGAGAGAGAGAGAGAGAGAGAGAAGGGGTCAGTTCATTGACCCTAATTGCACCGTACGATTGGTTAAAAGGGCAAAATGATAGATGGGCGAGCTCTCTTTGTATGTGCACGGGCGAGATGCCCGTATGTAACGGCTTGCTCCTCGTATACCCAATAAGAATACACCGTCGCCTCTCTCTTGCGAGAAAGAGACCGAGAGATATTGCGGGCTTTTTTACCGTACGCGCGGGTAGGTGTTAAAGCTTATACACGTATACGACCAATTTTTTTCTCAACTATTCTATTTATCTAATTCTCTGATGGTTTTTTTTCCTTTCTCGTATTTATCGCTTTTTATTTAATTGTTGCCAAGCGCGGGCTTGACCTTTAATTGGCGCTTACGAAGGTGGGGGGGGGGCCGTTATTTGATATTCATTCGCGATTGAATTCGCAAATTTTTATGCTTGAGCAGACATTTATTCTCAATCGAGCAATCTTCGCTAGAACGTTGGGAGTTTAAATTCGAGGGAAAATAAATTTTTTTTGTAATATAAAAGCTAATTTTATTTTCATTAAACTCTTTACTTGATAACATCTTGTCAATCTATTCGTATGCGCAAATTATATAACGAGAGATAACGTTCTAACCCATAACGCGTAAAGAATACAATTCTTTCGATTTAAATTTTAAGTAAAATCCGCACACGATATATGTACCATATAATTTTGTTCCTTATCTCTTTTAATGTTTCAATCACGTACATAAAAATCCGTCAGTAAGAGATATTATTCATGAAAAGATTAACAACAGCTGTTAATAAAGTACAAAATTAGCAAAAAATTTTTCTAGTGTTTGTGACGTCCGTCACTAAATTAATTATTTTAACTGTAATCAATTTGATATAGTATTTTAATCAGAGTTTAACGAATCGGCAACATAAATTAATTTACTTACTTCGTAAAGATAATTATTTACTTTTAACATAAATTTTACATTTAATTTACTATTTATATACGACAATATTGTTAACTATCCGGTAATGAAATTCGATATTATATTACAATTATACTATGAAGGATAAATACAATGCAAATACAAATTAAATACTGTTATTCACAAACGCAACAAATATTGTATTTAACCTTCATAGTATAATTGTAATTTATCTAATTTTTTTACCGAATAGTTAACAATATTGTCATATATAAATAGTATATTAAATGTAAAATTTATATTAAAAGTAAATAATTATCTTTACGAAGTAAGTAAATTAATTTATGTTACCGATTCATTAAACTCTGATTAAAATACTATATAAAATTGATTATAGTTAAAATAATTAATTTAGTGACGGAGGTCGCATGCCTATACGTACTTTTTCATTTTTCAATGATATAAGCAAGTTTTGGTAGATATTATTTTTAAAGTCACAAAATATTTGAATAAATTTACAAGTTGCGTTATAAAAATTTTTACAGAAAATAAAATTAAATATATCTTGTCCTAAATAAATTAACGAAACTTTTTTTTCTAATTATAATTTTACGTGGCTTAAATTAAATTGTTATTAATGTGATATAAATGTTTTTTTTACTTGTTTTAAAAATTAAACGTGGTTTTTCAAAAGGATTATGTGATATTAAATTAATAACTTTATTTATAAATTTTAATAAATTTTTTTTGGCAACATTTTAAGGTAATTAATTGTCAAAAATAAGTTTAATTTAAATAGAAATCGCGTAAATCACTCTTTATTAGTCACATTAATATTCCAACTGAATATTGAAAATTAGTAAAAGTTCAAACAGCATGTAGTATAAAGTGCCGTGACCTATTTACGTATACCTAAATCAAGTATCACATATCCTCTTGTCCAGTATTGCCACCAACATTAAATCCAATAATTCTCTCGAAATTATACGACGCCTGCGCAAATACACCTATAGATGCTCAAATGCACATACGCTTACATAGCGATAGAAGAATTAGCTCGATTCGGAAAAAAAATAAGTCTAAAGAAAAATATTTTTTTGACTTTAAAAATTTTCGCTTTTTGTTTTAATATTAATGTATATCTTTATATATATATATATATATATATATATATATATATATATATATATATATATATATGTATCAAGATCAAAAGCAAAAATTTGAATAAAATCAACATAATATCCTTGCAGCACATGATTGCGTGCATTTTCAAAATTACACGCTGCTGCGTTTCCTATAAACTGCCTTTATTACGTTCTCGCTTTCTCTCTTTATTTCCAATCCAACCTTGAAAATTAAACGAGATTGAACGCGGGATTTAGAGGACGGAAATTGCCGGTCGTATCCATCAACGTAACGTTGTACATCCAGGGGCTGAGCTTACACATGTAAAGCTAGTTCCACATCCTCGCGGTGACTATTATATATATATATAAGTAATGAAAGTATCGGCCGAAACGTGCGACATTATCGTATTATGCGGCCCTCGTCGACTCGATATATTGCGGATCGCCCAAGTGCCTCTATCTCTTTTTTTCTCTCTTTTTTTCTCTCAACTTTTCACGTTCACCGTTTCTCTCTCTCTCTCTCTTTCTCTCTCTCCCTTTCTATCTCTTTCGCTTTGTTTCTCATCGCTCTTTGCTCAAGCTGCGACACTTTTGAGTTGGCACTTTTATCGAGTTACGCCGTTAGCGAGGTCAAAATTGGGTAATAATCGCGATGCCGAGTAATGGCTTTCATAAGTGTGAAATTGATCCGTCGCGACGATCATCAGAACATAAGATGTCTCGATTTATAAAGGCAATCAGACTTTATTGCGATTTTATTGGATACTTTAAACTTATTTTATTTTTATCTTTTATATTTTCTTCCATTTTAATTTCATTTCCGTTTTTAATGAATATAATTATTATGAATATAATTTATATGCTCGCCGATTAATATAAATTATGATCGTATACATGAAAATAAAAATTTACAAAAATAAAAATTAGAATTTTATATTTCATTAAAAGCAAAAAATTTTTAATTTCGACTTTTGGAAAAACTTTATCTAAACATCGTTCGATCCGACATTCGTATGCATTAGTAAACACATATTTTGTGGTAAAATAGCCGTAGTAACGCAGAAAACTAATGAAGCGAAACACTTTGTGGCAAGAGCAAGTGATAAAGCAACAGCGAGCGAGATCGAGCACACGAGCACACGAGAGAGAAATAGAGAGGTAGAAAAAAAACGTTGCCGTGGGTCAGTAGATAGATACACCAGAGAGAAAACTCGCATCGTGGGTAAACTCGGCCCCGACAACTTTAATCTCCGAAGCTAGCGCTCGCTCGGCGTCGGCGTCGGCGTCGCTTAAAGTCAGCTTTTAAGCCGGCTCCTGCGGCTTCTATCCGTTACGCGTGTTTGCGCGAGCGCGCCAACGTGGATCTCTCTCTCTCTCTCTCTCTCTCTCTCGCCTAACGCGTCCAAATGAAAAATACGCGACAAAAAAAAATTGAGGAGAGAAAAATACCGGCGCGCGTCACAAAGATAGAAAGCACGCGTCGATACGCAAGACGAAAACGCAGCAGCCGAGGGAGCTTTTGGTGTACGCGATAGGGTTTTTTGCGCGCGCCGCAAAGTTGTCCTTGCGTTGCAAAGCCGCGCACAGCGCGACAAAAGTTTGCGAACGCGGAGGATTTTGTTTAAACGTGAGAGCGGATTATGCAGTAGCTGGTGTATACGCGTTACCGGCCCCGAATTTTCTCTAGGCGCGCTGGCTTATCTCGTCCAACGAATCAAAATTTCGAAAAAGGACGCGCTTTTCGAATTTTGAGTGAGGCGTTGGTTGTTTCTAGGCTTTATGGAAATGAAAACTACGTTTTTCTGCAAATAATGTCAAATGTTATTTTAAACAATGTACAAACCGAATCAATTTTGAAACTCGTTGATCCAGCCTATAGCTAATTGGGTTAAACTTTCAACGTGAAATAGTTTCAGCTATATAATAATAAGTACTGGCATTCCCGATCACGGCTTCGCCCGTAAAAGACAGAGAGAGAAAGAGTAGAGAGACTGTTTTTTGTTTCTTTTATATTTATATTTAGTTATTTATATATTCGAGCAAATTCTGAAGCTAATCAAGTCTCAGCTAACGGATGTAGCCACATTTTAATTCTATTGTGACTATAAGTACGAAATGTCATATCCTTGTACAACTCTTTTACTCCCAAATCCTCATGTGGAATAAAAATATTTGCAGGCATTTATAATGGTTGGAATCGAGCAAAAAGCATAAAGTATTTTGTTTTCTGGCTGCTTCATTTTGAAACAAGTCCTCTAATGGTTAATTATTATTTTTTATTCATTTCCTTATTGATATATATATATATACTTCATACTTTATTAATATTAAAATCCAATTGCTATTCAATTAAAAATTGATTTCGTAATAACACGCTTTGATTATTAAAAAAGGTAAAACGTCGTTCTTCATTTTACATAATTAATAATATTGCGCCTACGTTCTTTCATTTTTTTTCAATTTGGCATGATTATAAAATCGTAGACTCGCGCACGTAGAGAAGAATAAAAAACCGAACATTCTCGCTAAACAATGGCTAGCGCTCCTTGTGTTCTACTTTTCGCGTTTTCTATATGGCTAACTAACGTTATATTTCATTTCCCATTAAGGATTGCCCAATTTAACCCTTAAATGCATATTGTTGCCAATTGTCTAAATTCCAGTTTCACACTTAATTTAATTCAAAACCCTGAACGTTACCGAACGCACATCGATAACCATAAACAATATATTATATATGAATGAAAATATTTGACATTACTTTTGGCGGGATTTTTTTATTTATTTTTTTATGTAACTCGACGTGTATTGATGTAACAGGATGACTGAATTACAAAACCTGATGTAAATATTATGTATTTAAGAGTTAAAAGCAGAAATAATATTCCATTAGTCGAATGTTGAATGTTTCGTAAATTACGCGGGAATTTTATTTTAGTTTTACAATACAGTCAATACTTTTATAAGTATATTTTTGCGATGCGCTAGTTGTTTGTTATTTTTAATAAGTTTGCGTGTGCATCTATATGTTTCATTATAAATTGCAATTTTTTTTTTCGCTAATTCTGATCTTCGGTATTTACCATCGTAATAAAAAAGTGCTTTCAGCCTCAGTAGAATCGAAGCAAATAGAATAACTCGCGAACCAATTTATCTCTCGTGGTCGAACTCCCGAATCCGCGATCCGACGTAAAATCGCCGTTTATCATTCGATCTCGTCCGGTCTACGGCATCGCTTTACGATCTTTCGATCGTCAGGGCCACGCGAACAGATTGAACCGGGACTACTTCGTAGACTACAATCCGAGCGAGAGGTCGTGAGTAGCGTAGGCGTTTGGATCACGGATACTTACACATACACATGTATATATGTATAAACGTGCGCGTAGACGGGGCAAGCGTACAACATATACGATCGCTTGCTCGCTCCTGCGGGCTATGCGACGTAAGAAATATCGCGAGCGTAAGCAAACAAGTGCGCCATTGGAATCAAGCAATTCTTTAACGAGGCTGGAGAGAACGCGAGAGAACACGTTTTACAAGCGTTGCTTTTGCTCGCTCGAATATGTGTGCCGAATGATGCGTCATACTCGTCGCCGTCGTTACAATCTTTATTGTATACGTTAAGTTAGACGTGTCACAAAAATCTAAAAAATTTCACGACTGCTTTTTACGTAAATTATTATATTTTAAATAATAATGTTTAATACTGCGCAGTATATCAAACGCGTAAGTTTTGGCATGTTATTGGCGGAATTAAAATTTTTAACATTCACAGTTTTTCATCCGATTATTTATTGCACGAAGAAATTTAAAATTACAATTATATTTGCATTAAATTTCAGATATCAAATTATTAATAATATAAATTTAATAAAAAATGTTTAGATTGATGAAAAGTTTTAAAAATATACCCGACGAATGCAAATCGAGTAAATGAAAAAAAAAAAAAAAAAAATGTTTTTATAAATTGATAAACTCATTTGATATATTATACCATGTCACAAATTTTTATACACGAAAATAATTAAATAATACAAAATTCTCGGTATATGTCACAATTCGTTCGAGAGATTCATATATAATTACTTTACACTAATATTCGATAAATGAAAAAAGAGACGAGTCCAGTTTACAATAAAACGAAAATGAAAAATAAATGGATGCCGGGACGTAAGCAAGCGGTAATTACCAATCAATTAACCGAACAAATTGTGATAAATGCCGCGAGCGACGAGCGATAGTCGCGCACACGTTGACATTAACAAGCTCTGCGCGAAGCGACACCCCAAAAGGCCAACGAAAGGCTGGCGCGGCGTTGTAAACCGTCGTTGTACACACTAGGTATTGACCGGTAGCGCTACCAGGTCGGAGCGTACCACGTCGTTGCTCTACCCCACCTTTCCCGATGCGCGTCCACCGACGGACGAGTCGACTTCGCGATGACGAATGAGCCCGCTCTTATACAGTGTACGTTATTAGATTAGCGAATTGATAGATCAATCTCTTTCTTTTTTTTTTTTTTTTTTGGGTTTAAATACTTGGCGGTGGATATGACAGTGCAGTGGAAGCGGTAGCGGTTGACACAGCGAAGATGCGGCGATCGTTAATACATTGGAGCAAGAATTTCATTGGCCGAATCGTTTAAAAATCCTCGTTAATATTTAATTCGTTTTAGAAAAATCTTCGATTAATTTTTCAAACAATTTTTTTATCTAATAAATATTGATCCAATCGAGATTTCTATGCGACGATGTTGGAAATCCGAATAAAAATTTAAAAATATCGAATTGACGTTGCTTTTGTTGTCGCTTCGAGTAAATTCAATCTCGCAATCAGCAACTGCGATAATGGACGTAACCGTATCAAGTAAATATGTAGTTTTCGCAATGACATATTGTGCATACGTGTGGTTTATCAAATACCCGGCACACGCACAAACATTACACAAAGAAAACAATAAACTTGATTGAATTTATTTATTACAAAATTGCAATCCTCTCTAATCCATATACGTGTATTTATAGTACATAACGTAAAACATGCTATGTAACATATCGAGGACGAATCAAAATTTATTATTACATTTTTTCATAAATTAAAAAAAAAAAAAAAATGTGTCACGAAAAATATTCATTTATCTGAGTTGTACATAAGATATACATTATATATCGACGCGAGGCGTTAATAAATTCCTCGTTTACATAAAACGTGCGCGTTGTCCTTCCAAAGATGAATAAAACAAATGGTTTCCTTGCTGATAAAGTCGCGCGATGTTAACGTCCTTACGCCGCGATTAAAAGTTCATTCAAATTGGAGCCGAGATCTATAATTAAGTCGCTCAAGTTCAACGCTCGCCCGTGAGTCCAGAAGAAAATAGAAGAGAGAGAGAGAGAGAGAGAGAGAGAGAGAGAGAGAAAAGTTAAGTTTCGCCTGAAAAGGGAAACGCGCCTAGATGCGAGATATTCGAGGCGATTATAATATATTATAGCGTAGGCGAATGTCAGCCTTCCAGTTTACCTTGCTCCCCTTGAATTGAACGTATAGTGAAAGACAAAAATATCGACGCCTCGAGTGAATTAAAAATTATAGAAAAGACGAAAATTTATGCTCGAGGAGTGTCAGCTTCGTATTTGACTTGGTGTGTTTATCATCTGTAGCGCGCACTGATATTGATTTCCATATTTTATTTCGCGCAAAGAAAATGTAGATTTTATACTTTGTATTTTTTTCTACATTATCACAAATATTATTTGTTAATTTATTCATTGTCATTTCGTTATTTTTCATAAAAATAATTAAAATGTAAATAATAAAACGAAATGCTATTGTCTATTGTTAAAAAATTCAAAGTTTAAATAGCAACAAATATGAAGGTTAATTAATATTATATAAGACGTGTATGCCAGATTAGCAATAAAATGTTCATTATTACTAAATCGTAAATTCATTTCGATTTTCGATTATCACATAAATATTTGATTTATTTAATTTATAAAAAATATATATTTCTCATTAAAGATATTTAAAAGCTTTACGTATTATAATTAATTTATTTAGATTATACTACAAAAATGTTTTGTTCTTGACAAATAAAAAAAAAAAAAAATAAAAAAAAAAAATTAGTCTTTAGTAATCTTTTAGAATAAGTTAACGCAAATATTGTAATTAACATTAGAAATTCTTAATTATTCTAAAGACTTTTTATCATAAGAGATAAAAAGTCTGTTATGTTACATTTTCAATAAAATGAAAATACATGGAAAAAAAAAAAAAAAAAAAAACAGTAGTAATCAACGATTTAATTATTTATATACATATATTTACTGTGAAATGTGAAGTGAGATAGAAATAGAAATACCAGTGCACGATGCGGTGAAATTTCTCAATAAATCTATATTATTAACATTTTTTAGTTTTATTTTGAGGCTGTAGCGAGAATCTCGATATTAAACTGCTCGATGATTATTAACGAAAGCATTTATCTCTCGAGCATTGGAAACCAAAGATCACGTTGGAATTATTATTGTTATCGTCGTTATCAAAGTAAACTATACGATATAAACAATAATAATGTAAATCAAACGTAAATATAGAGAGAATATTCAGCATATATTAATAACATATAGGTGAGCTCATTATTGATAAACCGAATCATAATCGTTTATCGACCTTTGAAAATCCCGTAAATTTCGTTGAATCAGCAAATTACGCAGGAGCGGAAGTTTAGCGTGCGGTATTTTTACCGCAAGCTTCATCCGTTAACTCTAAATTTTCATCAGTCGCCGATCAATTTGCCAACCTTTGCAGAGTGTGAGAGAGAGAGAGAGAGAGAGAGCAGCTGGTGAGCAAGAAGAAAATTTAACTTTCATCGCCGGGAAAAGGGAAATGCCTCGGGTTCATTCATCATAGTCGAGCTCTTGCGATATTTCATCATCCTCTTTGAAAGAAGAAATTGTCGAAAGAGTATACAGGTCTCTACGCGTGCGCGTGCGAGCATTAAACGCAGCCGGTAGCCGTTCAGACTCGGCGTATTGAATCTTAACCGTAAAAGAAGATTTACCGTCTCCTCTCGTTCTCTCGCTTCTTTTCTTCTTCATCTTTCCGCGTGTTCTCCAACGTTAACTGCACGCCACCGCACAGAGCTCGAGTGTAACAACTGCGACAGTCGCCGCCGCGAAATGGATTAAAGAGACGCGCTCTCTCTCTCTCTCTCTCTCTCTCTTTTAACGATAACGAGAGTTTGCGCAAGTAAACTCGAGCGTGCGTCGGGGAGGAAGAGCAAGTTTACGAGACCGCGAGAGTTAGATCTGCGCGCGCGAGCACAACCGCGCCGGCGAGAGAGCAACGACGCTGTCCGAACGTTAAATTTCTGGAAATCACTTTGAGAAGTTGCCCGGTCGATGCTTGCTTAACGGATTTATTAGATTTCCCCGCATGTACGTATGTGTGTGTGTGTGTTTGTGTGTACTTCGGAATTCCAAAGATGCTCGCGGGCGCGCGCAATGTACACGTCGATTGTTCGCTGCGCAAGCTAACCCGACCGCGAGTGCTCATGGGGAAAGTTTTTATTTAGACCGCCGGTTCGAGAAAACTTCTTTTTGGCTCCCAAAAATTTATGACTCGCTTCTTGAAATATAAACGATTAATATGCGGTATACTTTGGCTTGTTAAAATTTATTGCGTTTTGAAATAAGTTTGACAAACTGCACCGATATAAAAATGCATACGGATAAACTAATTGTTCTATATGCGCTAAGTATACATATGGAATACGTATGTACCAAGTACTTTATATAGCTTTATAGATAGTTTAATTTAAATTTACGTTTATAGATAAATAACATTTAAATTCTCAGGCACATTTATAAAATGTAACATTTATTTGAAGAATATAAAACTTTCTTTGTATGCCTAATATTTTTAAATACAAAATAATAATATTCACGGCATCTCATCGTATTTTTACGAAGGAATATATAAATATTATTTTAGCTCGTTAACTGTTTAGGTTATAAAATACAAGCAAGCGGATATTGCGAACGATGCGCGTACGTGTGCGTTTCCGAATGTAAGGTTACGTCCACTTGGAGAGTAAGGACAGAAGCGATAAACGGTAATGCGCCGTAAAAATTGGCGTGGCCAAAATTAAATCGTTTCACAGAAGGCACTAAGCAAAATAGCCACGAGAAAGTCAACACGAGAAACTTTCCTTTTTCTCAAAACATACACAAACACACACACACACACACATGCGCGTATACTTACATAGACGTATAGTATACGAAAATCGCCATTGTCATAATTCAACGAGAGAATGACGAAGAAAAGAAGAAAATGCGAGATAGATGCTTCGTCATTTTTTTTTTTTTATTGCTAAAAGACAATGGACACCATAGAATTCCATCTCGATATTTTTGTTTAGACTTTATAGTTTCTGTACTACCGTTGAGTCGGAACAAAAATATCGATTTTTTTCACATACTAGTGTAATGTGATCGCGTTAATGTTTACTAAAAATATGACGCATTAAAAAAGAAATGTTTTTTTTTTTTTTGTTTTTTTCGTATAATATTTATTGGATGGTTTGAAGAATTTTTGACATTGATTCGAGATTCATTCGTCGTCGGTGTTGCAATAAAAGGATAAAGTACATTTTAACATTTTTCATTTTCAAAAGTTTTTTTATCATCACATAAATATAGCAGAATTTAAAAGCACAGTGTAACTTTTTCAATCTGTATATAAATTTACATAAAGCATATAATCTCTTTAATTTGTGATAAAATTATCGTGTAACTAGTTTTGTTAAAGTAGCTGTGAGTTTGAAAACTCTATTTCCATATCATTAATTTCGGTATTATAAGCTGTACGTAATCGAGTCAGTTTTGTATTTTAGTATCGTTTTATTTTTACACGAAAATTTCTAAAAACGATATTAGCGCAATAATTTTAAATGCAAATACGTAATTTCTCACGATTATGGCGAATAAAATTGCAAGGATAACAAACCCGCTTAAAATCGTTTAAAATATTAGGCTCGCGATCTCTTTGTCGTACAAAAAAAAAAAAAAAAAAAAAAAAAAAAAAAAAAAATATAGAAACTACACTGCAATTTTTACGATATATATTTAAAACAATTTCAAAGATGAATTTTTCCAGTCGTTTGAAATCTGGATTAAATACGTTAAAGTCAGCGGTGCATCGAGACGAGTCGAGCCCGAGAAATTGTACGTGCAAGGCAGCGAGGCAAGTCTCTTCCGCGCGCGCTTTGCGAAACTTTTCGCGCAATATCCCAACTTTTGAAATTAAACGCCCCTTTTCCTTTCTCTTCGCCCTCTCGGCTCTTTCAAAGTCCCACCTAGCGAGCGAACATATCGCGACCGGTAACTAAGGGGGATATAAATAAAAATACTTAAATCTCGGAATCGTGGAAAAATTGAGTAATTTCATAATGTAGAGTGTCTTATAAGTTCGAGAAGATGACTCTTTTTGAAATAGGGATACAACAATGGGAGGTAAAATAGAGTAGCTAAACGAGGCAATGTTTTAGGATCGAGAAAAAGAAACAGGAAGAAAAAGGTGAAGAGTAAGAGCCACGCATAATTCAGTCGCGTTCGTGCATTAAGCGCACATACATCGAGCCGCATACCGAGCGTTATTTTTACGTGGTCACTTGGAAAATTTCGCCGCATATTTTGCCTTACCTAACCATCGTGTATCTACGTAGCGAGCCCACAATTTCTTTCTTTTTCTTTCTTTTTCTTTTTTTTTTCTTTTTTTTTTCTAAAAGAAAAGGATTACGCGATTAAATAAAAGCAGAATATATGTTCGATGTGAAGGAATTGCGAGGTACGAAAAAAAAAACGTATAATAGACAAATAATAATGGTACAGTTTGGTCAACTTTTTATTTTACGTTAATTTAAATTTACAAGTAAAGTCCAAAGTTTTTCTTTTTAATTTCGGCCGCTCGACTTTTCATTTTGAATGCTTCCCGTATCTTAATCGATTGTTCGACGCGACGCATTATCACTACTCAGATCAAATGAAGTACACGATGTCGTTCCTTCCATTAATTTTTTTTCGTTTTTTTTTTCCCTTTATCTTTTCGTAAAGGCTTAGAATAGACCACGCAAGTAATTAACCTACATTTTTCGCGGGACCGTGAAGTAACGAGTTTCTGACTTGATATATGTGTGTGTGTAGGTGTGCGGAAAAAAAATGGGACGAAATTTATTCAGGCGTCGCTTATTCCCTCGGCTCGACTTTATCGGAAAAAGTTTTTTTCGATTCGTTTTCATTTTTTATCGCTTCATATCGTTGCCGTAGTTTTACGTGAAATCGCACATTTAAATGAATCGTTAACGAGCATTGATACTTGGCGATTTTTTGACAAAAAGGAATTTTTGAATAAAGTTTATTAATTAATAAAGTTTATCTTGCTTTGCGCGCACATTTTAATACGATGGTGAAATTTTAAAAATTTTATTTTTCACTGCTCAGAGATACCGAAAAAATCAACGTACCCTAGTGTAAATATATATTTTCCCGCCCTAAAAAATATTCTTATGTTTCCGACGCACAATTTTTTTATAAATTAAAAAAAAAAAAAGGATCGCGATGGTGTGACGGATGGGGCATTTAATGGTTAGCCGAATTCCTACCGCTAAAAATTAAAGAGTTGGAAAAAAAATCTCGAGAAAAGGCAACGCAGCAGAGCAACGAAGAGTAGCCGGTAAATTATATAGCGTGCATAAATATTACCGCGAGGAATATAAAGTTGGCCGGTGCCTCGTCTTGGGTTAAGTTAGCGCGAAATGAAAGTTTTCGTTTAACGCGCAGTAATTGCACGCGCGAATAAAATTCGAAAGCCGACTTGCTGCGGTGTCTTTATACGTATACGTTCGGCTCACAACTTCTCGCGAAAACTCGCGCATACCTGTATTCATATCCGAAAAAGGAAGAGTGAATAAACAGGAAAGAAAGATAGAGGAGAAAGATAGAGGAGAGAGAAGAGGAGAGTTCGTTATTTTCATTAATTTTGCTAGCAGCGGCAAGAGTCAAGGCAGGTTCGCTTAGCCGGTGTTAATGCGGATTTTAGTGATGTGACATCTACGCGATTTTAAAGTTTCTCCCAAGAATCCAAAACGAGAATGTAAGAAAGAAAGAAAGAGAATGAGAGAAAATAAGAGAGTAAGAAAGAGGAATGGAAGTCGATGCGCAAAATCTTGCGCCAAATGCATTTCCATTAAAATGTAAAGCTTTCTTCTCTCTCTCTCTCTCTCTCTCTCTCTCTCTCTCTCTCTCTCTTTCTTCTCCTTCGTCCAAGTATTTTCGCAAATGCTACAGCTTGCGCTCGCGCTCTTTTCTCCTTTCGTCATGAATGTAAGACGAGCGAAGTAACGAGCCCGATGCGCTCTCGCAAGTACCTCTCTCTTCCATCTCTCTCTGTTTTTTTCTGTTTTCTTCCTTCTTATGTACTTGAATTAATAAATATTTGTTTATCTTAGCGAATGTAAAATTTTTGTGCGGCGTTTAGTGCTTCTTAAACGGAGAAAATGGGTTAACGTTGCACTTTTAACAAACGAGAGGATTCGATGCTTATATCGCACTCTCACACACACACACACACACATATACACTCAGGCACACGCAGGCAACTTGTTCTCTCACGATGAATTTCACCGTCGAAAGAATGCATTTTCCTTGTGAAATCGCGCTTTCATGAATTTTAATGGATCAATTTTTTATTTTTTTTTCATATTTTATTTTCGTTATAAAAGCGCAATATAAACGAGGCTTATAAACGTTGTTATGCAAATAAAATACCCTTTCGCTGCACATTTTGTCTCCTTTATACTTTTATCTCGTTTATTTACTGTGACTTTTGCTTCGTTTGTCTGATCGTTGTACGGTGCAAAAATTGTGCGCTACTTTATTATTATTTATTTATTTATTTATTTTTTTTTTTTTTATCACGCTTTTATTTATTTGCAACAGTCATTTGCAATTTAATGTTAATTCTTCGTTTGTTTTTTTTCATTACTTTTTAAACGATATAATACTTTGAATGAGTTTATATCGAGCATTTCATTATCGAAATTTAGGGCGTTAATTTTAATGGGTCTTGGTTACACGAAAGAATTAAATTGTATTTTTAATTAAAGACCGCAATGCGCTTGTATATTGAATTCGCGTTTTATTTCCATTTAAATAAGTGAATCTTTTTGGTAAATGGATAAAAGTGAAAAAGTGAATTTGACACACCATTTTCTATTCGGTGAGATTCCTCTCAAATTATACTACACATAACTCTTGAGAGCTCAAATTAAAAAATTTTTTTTTCCATCATTGTGCATTTCCATCTTCAATTTGCTAAAAGATTTTACAATAATCTACTTGCATTTATCTTTCTCTCTTTCGCTTTATTTTTTTTTTTTTTTTTATTTTTTTATTTTTTTTTTCAACATCTTTAAAAGCATTCAATCTTATCTTCGGGGGAATATTTTTTTCCCCCTTTTCATCATTTCCGGGGCCAATTCAGTCCCGCTGATGAAGAAGGGGACATCTTCGCATCGTCTGGCTCGAGCGTCGTTGGAAACCTTGGCAGTCGCGTCTAAGAGACTAGACCTTCTCTCCTCTCTCGAGGCGAGGGCAAGGGGGACGAGCGTCGAGATATGACGACGCCGGAGGCCGAGAGCGCTTGCTCTCGGTACTGATTTCCAAGATTACAACTTTAATTAACCCGGATCAAGCCGGGCTGAGCGTTTGCTTCCAAGTAGGCTGTCGGTAGCGCGAGCCCCCGGCCAATTCTCGCCCGCAGGTGCGCCTCCACCCTCTTCCCAAGTGTCGATCTCTACCTACTAGCGCTTCGACGACGACGAGTGTGTCGAGCTTTCGCACCTTGCGCCGATGTCTTAGAAGATTTATAACGCGGTGTAGCTGATATTAACTTTCCATGGTTCTCGAATTATAAGAGTCTGTACATTTTTTTCCTATTCTGTCTATTTTTTTCATTAATATTTTAGCTTGAGATTTAAATTCAATTTTCTCGTTAAGTGAGGCACCTTTATGTGATGACAGATTTAACGTCGTTTACAATTTTTTAATTTGATGAATAAGGTTTTAAAATATTTCTGGATTAATAAAAACAACAAAATATAAAATACACATAAAACGACGATTGAAACAAGTTTTTATCGGTTCAATTTTTTGTTTGTCAATTGAAAAACGATAAAATAACTAATTATTATTTCGGAAAAATTTACTTCAAATGTATTTTTCTTAACTTTAGAATAATATTAATATCAATTTTTAATCGCGTTGATATTTTTTTTTACGATTCTCATCGAGCTTTTTTCATTTTTATACAGAAGAATAAGAAAATTAAAATCTTTATCAACAAAATACATTTATTTAGTATGTACTATGTGTTACTGTTTTTACATTTACAAACAGCTCATATCTTTTATTTCCGAGTGCACATCTTACGTTTGTATCTCTTATTTATCTTCTCTCTTTTTCTCTTTTCTCCCCTCGTTCTGTCTATCTCCCTCTATTTCTTAGCAGGCTTACACCTTCCAATAAGTAAGCAACGTCGCCTGGGAAACCGTGGGCAATTGAATTTTCAAGTATAATTTCCACGTCAACTTTACCCTCTTGCTCTTTCTATTCCTCTTTCCTTTGTCTCTCTCTCTCTCTCTCTCTCTCTCTCTTTCTCCATCTCACTCTCTTTCTTCGTCGTTTCTTTAACATTGGATAATATTGCTATAGGGTGCAACATTCCTAGGAGTTGCATTGCCGTTGAATAACTCGACGTGAGTCTTTGTCATTTCGGTGGACCGACGCCAAATGCGCATAAGTAACGAGAAAACTTTTTAAGCAACGAAATCATGAGAGACCTTCTTTTTCTCTTTTTTTCTTCTTCTTTTTTCCTTCGGTGTGCGTATACGTGCTTCAAAAAATGAGTTCACGAACTTCAAACGCGTTTTCGAAGAAAAATTTTTTTTTTTGAGAGTGGGGGGGGGGGCGGGTCTGAGTGGAACGTAAAAGAGACGAAAAGATTCAAGATTCACGAGTATTAGGGAAAAACTTTAAAAAGCTATATTATTCTTGTTTTTTCTTTCTTGGCTCACATTAACAATTATTGACACTTTTAAAACGATTTTTTAGTCAAAAGTTTTTTTATTCATCAACGATATTATACTTAATGTGTACGTAGTTTCGATAAAAAATTTTCGAATAATATTTAATTACGTAAATGATATTTAATTTTATATAATATTTATATAATAAAATTAAAAATCGAATTTCTTTTGATAAAGTTTGCAGATTTATTGGATGGATTTGTGAATGTAACGATTGAAGAAATCATTTTATCGTTGGTCGAATTTACGAAATAATGTTTTTTAAATTATATAACTTTCAAAGTGATGTATCACCGGTTGAAAAAGTTTGAAAGCGAATAAGCTATTTCCGAGTGAATATTTGGTAGTACAAGTTAGCGAATTCCTGCTCGCGCAACTTTTCAAGCTCGAAAAAAGAAGGGAATTCAAACCGACAACCATAAAGTTGAATATCGTATTTCATTAAACTTGAGATATCCGTACAAACAAAGTGTTATATTCTCTAGAATTATATTTTCATTCGATTAGATCGTGAAAAAAAGACAACAGTGCCATACGTATTTACCGAATATATCGCTGTTATTTATTCTTTGATTTCAATTATCGTTTGCAGACAGGATTTGTATGGGAAGATGGCAAAGAGAGAAGAATGTGCCAAAGAGAGAGAGAGAGAGAGAGAGAGAGACAGACAGACAGACAGAGAGACAGATGCATATATATCTCGTGCACTAACTAAACTAGGTCGCTGCACAATCCACATCCCCACGCATGACAGCCAAGGTAAACGTCGAATGGATTGATCGGAACGCAGCAAATTCCACAAACTTTATATCTCGCGGGATATATAGTACACAGGAATTTGCTGCGTTTGCAGCTCCGCCATTAACCTGAACTTTCGGTATACAGCCATCAAAATATATTGCAAAAGTACGTTGAGTAGAGAGAGAGTAAGAGTAAGAGTAAAAGTAAAAGAGAGAGAGAGAGAGAGAAACAGAGCAGATTTTGTAGATTACGGTTGACTAAACGATTGATTAATTAATTAGTGCGCTTGAGCGACTCGCGAAGCGGGATTTTGCAGCGGCTACCGTGAGTTGGGTTAATCTAATTTTAATATAGGTTCGTAAACCCATGCAAGCGTAAGGATTATTTGGAGTAAAATTCTCGGCTCAAATTTTATCGATCGCGCGACTCGAATGTCGACAATTTGTTTACGTACGTTAACTTATTTTAAACGATCGAATCTGCACGATGTCGATAAATGCAGCGATGGATATAAGTTGAATAATTTAACGGTATAATTGATACGGTTAACTTGCATCTTACGCTATATGATTTATCAAAGAGCCGAGGGGGCGGGCGGGCGGGCGGGGGGGGGGGGGGGAATTAGAAGTGCGCGAGAAAGCTAGAATTGTGAGAACTGCGAATGACTAGGGGCATATGTGTTGCTTTATCAGCTGGATGCCGCCGAGTGTTTAGCTACGCTTGTTAGCTGCACACGGAGCAAACGCGTTGCCGATTTATACGGCTGTATGCTTGACTTTGACTGCTCACTTTTCTCATTAGCTTACGCAAATAACTTTGATAACGTTGATTGCAAAAGTTGTAACGCGTGCAAAAATAATATTTTTTGAATTTTTCTTTATGATGTAAGGTTTGATTTTGGATCCTAAAATATAATACATAAATTAAAATACCGTTAGTGTAGCTGTAGCTACTCTACATAAAACGATTTCAATAAATGTTTTCATTCATTAATTTGAAAAATCATAAAATATTTTAAGCGGAAATATATAATTTACTCGTCGCAATTATATATAACAAAGTTAAAACGCAAGCGCGCGCTCACGTGTTCGGTATAATTTTCCGCTTTCGAACAGAGAAATTTAAAGCACAAAGCACAGATTACTCCGGAAGTTACAACGTCAGCAGCAAATGTCCAAAAGTTGACCGAGTAATTATTTTACAAGATTTTCATTTCCATTACTCATTAGCGTTAAAACGGGCGTAATTATTAACGTAACAGCGAAATTTTTTTAAACTTTGTAAACTTAACTCTTTGCTAAACATCTAAATATTATGTTTACAAACTTAATGAAAAATTTTCGTTCACGCACAATTAATTTGTTTAATTATTTTATTTTTATGAAAGTTAACAATATATTTATACCTTTTTTTCTATCACATTTAAAGGCTCAAAAATAATCTAATCGTTGACGTTTAAATAAATGTATATAATGTCCTTATTGCAGTATAAAGACAGTAAAAAAAAAAAAAAAAATCGACTGTCAGCCGTGAAAGTAAACTCGGTCACAAAATATCCCACGTGAATTTAGAGACAGGGAAAAGTAAAATCTCTCCTCGTACCTTCATCAATCGTAAACTATCGCAGCCTCAACAAACAAGTCGTCATCGTTCCTAGGCCGTCCTTTTACTCTTCAATCCACGCACAGGCCTCGCGGGAGTGTCTCGCGGTCGTCGTCGTTGTTGGCGTTGGCAGTGACGCTGGCGATCAGATTTGTCGCGCGGAAGGGGAAAGTGGATACACGAAAGGAGGAAAGGCTGTCCCGCCGGGCAAAATCCATTGCGGTTGCGTTTCGCTCTCTTCTCTTCAGCCCCTGCTATACCCTTGGAGGCACGTGTCGCCGGTGTTCTCTTATCGCTTACTCGCAAAGCGTGAGCTCGGTTGCCGAAAGCGTCATTTGCGCCCCGTTCGACGTTCGACGACGTATACGCGCACGCGTGTACACGTGCGCTGGTTGACCGATGATAATCGCTCTCTCGCTCCCGTTCCTCCCTCTCTCTCTCTCTCTCTCTCTCTTTCTCTCTCTCTCTCTCTCTCTCGCTTTGGGGTTGGATATCGATCGCCAATACGCGATAGCACAAAACGCAGGCGAGGAGGGCTAATCGCCCGTGTGAGCGGCTGATGCGGATGTATCGTTTGGTAGGGGAGTGTCGGGTTATGCGGCCGACGAATGATATCTTCATGATTGTAATGCTTGTTGTTCGAGAATCATATATATATATATATATATATACATTATGTGTTTGCGTATGCACGTGCGCTCGCTTTGCCTTTCTTTATCGCGTGCGCGCGTATACGGATGTTAGATATTTGTGTGAATACATATATATGTTAGACTACAACAAGATAAGGGATGTTAATCAAACGTGTTTATAAAGGTTTTCAGCGCATGGTAAGATATTGATGATTTATAAATATATTTTAAACTGAAAAGTTTTATGTTTTAAGAGTTTAAAAGATTTGATCGTAATTTTCTAAATTTATTTATAAATTTGAATAAAAAAGATTTTTTCTCTAAATAAAACATTTATAAACGGTGTTTATATTATTATTCAATAGTTTTATTTGATAAGTTTTATTTTATTTTAAATTATCGACTACATATATTCAACAGTGAGTAGCACTAAAAGTTAATTATATAATTATTTAATATTATAATTGAGAATTAAAATAAAAATTGTACTTTTGTTTTATTTTAAATAAGCACTGGTGCACTTTAATCCTATAAAAAGAGTATATTATGTACATATAATTTATAAATTTCCAAGTTGCAGGGAAAAAATAAAACAATATCGATGTATTTTTTACGAAAAAAGAGAAAGAGAGAAGGAATTTCGATAAAAATCGTTGCGTTCGTCTGCTCGATCGCGTTCCCTCGGGATCAATTTTTCGAAGCTATATTGCCGCTATAGGCGCTCGAAGCGTGCAGTTAGTTCGGGTGTAACGTCGCGCCGGAAGTTATTTAGTGCGGGTTGCGTGCTAGCCGGAACGCAAGAAAGACAGAGAGACAGAGACAGAGAGAGAGAGAGAGAGAGAACGGGAAAAATCAGAGAGAATCGATATCGCGAGACGCGACAATCGATTTGTCTGCTGCGCCCAGGCACGCTCGACTGATCAGAGGTCAAAAGTGTGCCGGATGAAAAACAAAAAAAAAGAGAGAGAGAGAGAGACAGAGAGAGAGAGAGAGAGAGAGAGAGAGGGTAGGGGGAGAGAAAAGATCGTTTATGTATACATACGCGGAAAGATGAAAAAAACGGAACAAGGTATAACACACACGAGCGCGTAATTGACGGCTCCGCTTAGAGGTAATGCCTAAGTGATAATTAATCCGCGCAGCGTGCCGTGCGCCTTCCTTCTCTTGTTCTATATATACGCGCATAGGAGCGACGCCGCGGCATTGATTAGCCCTCTCGGGTAGAGGGAGAAGGGGGTGGGGGCACTTACGCGTGTGCACGCACGGAGGGAAGTAATCAGCGGCGCGCGCGCGACAACGACGACCTACGCTGCGCCTACCTCTCTTTTTCCTACTGCTTCCTCCCATTTTTTTTATTTCTCTCTTTCTCTTTCTCTCTCTCTCTCTCTTTCTCTCTCTCTCTTACTCGACTCTCGATGCAACGGGAATAGTATGCGTGGGTGTGCAAGGGTACGCGAAAAAGAGCGACTAGTAGTGGTACTTTCAACCCTTTGCGCACCGCGGCGCTGTAAGATTTTACATTTCATTTTTTGCTGTGTGCGGCGCTTTTCTCTTTTTTCTTTATAATTTTTTTCTCTTCTCTCTTCCACCCGTCTCCCGCTATTGATGTGGACGGAGTTGTTTTTATTTGAATTTGTTTAAATTTATGAAAAAAAATCGTTATTATAAATACTTTAAATTTGTTGAAAATTTGAAACTTATTAAGAGGAATTGCGTAATAACGAGAATTTAGAGTTTTAATGTTAAATTGCTGTTACAGTAGTGTTGGTAAAGTTTTTTTTACGATTTAAAATTAATTTTGATTCTCTGACGAAAATATTTCAAGTCAAGGACAAATCCTTTAAAGTTTAATCTTTATGAAATTTTTATCGCGTGTTTTCCAGGCCGCATTTACCAACTCTCGAAAAACAATTCACTTTTCCATGCGTTTGCAATTGTAAAGAAAGGAAGAAAAAAAGGTAAGCAGAATGAGAGAATCGAGAAAATCCCGAGCCGGATATGCATAGCGAGAGCACGCGCAATTTAAATATACACAGACACAAACACGCACACACAGACTGTACAGCCGCTTTTATAGCTCTCGCGACTCGTCGTCGGGCAGTCTTTCGACTCGCACGAAGGTTTACCTGTGCAATGTTTAGCTCGCGCGCATTGCACATATCGACTCTTCGACTTTTTTTTATTCCTCTATTCCTCTCGTACTTCGCGAGCGCGACCATTAACGAGTGCCGTGCGCGGTTGCAGCGGCAGCTTCCTTCGTCTCTCTCTCTCTCTCTCTCTCTCACTTTCTCCTTTCATTTGGTCGTCACTAATTGTAAGTGCGACGCGCGTGGAACTCGGCTGTACGCGTGACATACGCGAGCGTAAGTGCGCCTTTACTTTTAATTACGAGCATCTCGACGAAGACGACGACGGCGGCGACCTCGGCGCGAAATCCTCCGCTGCTTTATTCCTGAGAGTGATGCCATGCGCCTACGCGAATCGTGTCGACGATTTTTCTTAATTTTACCGAGCGCCATAGAATTTACTAGTTTTTATTTTACAATCATATCATTTTATGAGACTTTTAGTTAAAAGTTTAATTATTTTAAAAAACATTTTTGCATGGTTATGCGATACAATTTCAATACAAACTAAACTAAATAACTCTGTTTTATTTCTTTATAAATCTAATTTAAAATTAATATCAATATTGTGTAAAATATTAACTTTTATACAAAGATAAACTCAAATGTGAAACTAAATATACAAGTATATAACTGTTTAGAAAATATTAAAATCAGATTTTCATATAATAATAAAAACCAATTAGTATTAATATCTGATTTAAAAAATGTTTTTTTTTAAATAAATTTACACTAATTGATAAATATTTGTAAAAAGAGAAAAGTTTTTAACGACAAGTATAATTATTATCGCTTCGATAACGTAACTTTATGTTGGAAAATTATAGAATTAGTACAAAGAGCTAGAAATAAAACAATAGAAATGGTTCTACATGAAGGCAATTAAGTTAAAAAAAAAAAAAAAAAATAAACCTAACGCGATATGCATTAATAAAGAAACGGTCATCCTCAACAAACTCTTTTTATCAATTACCTTTGACATTCAATCAAGTACTAAGCTTTTATTATAAAAATAAAAAAAGAGAATAGTACCTAACTGGAATTTGAAGAGCAATGTATTATCATTGTTTATAAAGCTTCTCTATGCACTCTTTAATTTGAATTTGACAAAGACGAAATTTTTTTTAATCAATCCTCTTTAAATTATACTTTCGGTTGCTTGTCATCGAAATTTTTATCGTTGAATATTTTTAATACGAGAATTCTGATTTACAATATATAGGGATATGCTCCATGTAATATGATTTCAAAAATTACTGAAAGATAAAACTTGCATTTTTTTTAAGTAAATTATTTTATTAAAACTAAAAAAAATTTCTATTTTAATTCTATTTAAAATTTAAAAAAAAACAATAAAATGAAAAACTAAATTGTTAAAATTATCACAATTTGTTTAACACTCTCACATTGCACAACTCCATTTTTAATTCAAAATTTTCAATTCTTAATAACGCGAAAATTTATTATTCTTAAAGGTTATTATTTTTGTATTTTTTGGTGTTTCATCTTTTCGACAGGAAACAATTATTCGTTTATAAATCAAAGCAAAAAAAAAAAAAAAAAAAAATTCAAATTAAAAGTAATTGACAATAAAACGCTCTTAAAATAAAAAATGAATAATTTTGATAAAATTTAGTTAATCGTAAAAATAAATAAATATAAAATAGAATACTACAAAAATTGAACGAAAACTTTCGAAGTACCGAAGAAAACATCTATCCAATGAGCTGATTGACTATAAAAAAAAAAGTAAACAAAAGAATCGAAACAATCTTACCACATACGATGAGATACCGTTACTCTGCGATTGCTCGTTACTCTCGCGTATAATACAGTATGTCAATAAGAGCAACAATACGCGTGAAGTTTTTTTGTTTTTCATTATTCGAAAACTTTTATACATATATATTATAATCATTTGATTTAACGTACGCGAGACTTACTACAAAAATTCATGCTTACGTATAGCGGATACACTACTTACGTAGAACGCAAGGTTTGTGGTCTCACATCTAACAGACGCGTCCTCGGGGCAATTTGCCCGAGCGTACATACGCCGACATCGGCACTTTTCTATATACATATACAGATGGAAGAAGGAGGATCTTCGCGTTCGAAGTCGACATTCAACTTGACCGCTTATGCCGTACGCGATCCCTTCGTAACTCCTCCCGTGAGCTTGTTTACTCTTGGCCTTCGAGTCGTCGAGTGGCCGCGGGGGGAACTTTGCTTCTTATCGTCGGATAAGCGTCTCGCATCCGCGCCCTTCGATTCTCGCTTTGTTTACTCGGAAATATTGTTTGTTTTTCCTCTGTACTTTTTAATTTTGGAGATGCCGAAGAGCGAGAGTCGGAGAAATGAAAGGAACGCGTTATACGCTGACATTCGCTTGTCTCGTATTTTTTGCTTCAACGTTAACATCGTTTTATTTTTTATTTGCGAGAGGCCAATTTATCGTATTCTACTTTTTCTCTCGTTTTAAACAATAAATTTTATACGCATAAATAAATTTAATATTTTTATTCGATGAATTAAAAGGTAAAATTATTTAACAATTGAATGATGAACTTAAAATGAGAAATACGATTACGAATTAATAAATTTTAAAATTTTTAAGAAGAATACGAGATAATACGGGATTTGCATTAAAACAATAATTGGTACTCAAACGCTATATTAAAATACTGTTGTTTGATTTATTAAAAAATTTCAAAATATAATTTAACAGTATTCGCTTGATAAAATCAACAAGACAAAGTCAATAGGTGCTTAAACCAACATTTCTCCTGATCCTTTAAGGCAAAATTATGAATTACTCGTTAATAAATAAAATCCTGCGAGCAATAAAAAACAAAATAAATTCAGCTGCAATATTTAAGACAGGCAATGTTCTGCATCAAAAATCGTTTATTCATTGTGCAGAAAGAGTGAGAAAGAGTGAGAAAGAATGAGAGAGAGATAGAGAGAGAGAGAATAAGAATTCTCAAAAGGAGATCGGGCACGTGCTTCGATCGACGAATTTGCTCGATTGTTCGGTAACGAAGGAGGCTTGTGCACCACCCGCGTGCGCACGCTCGATTGACGATGCTTTGATGCTGCTCTTTTACCTCTTCTCCTTTTTTTCTTCTTCTTGCTCGCAGCAACGGTTCGATCGCTAAGCTTTAATTCTCCAACCGCTTTTCCGGATAAATTTTTTGTTCCCAACGCTTTAATCGCGCGCTAGTGGGCGTTTAAACGCGTACGGAATGTTCGACATTTTTTTTTTTTTTTTTTTTTTGACGAAAGAAAAATTTGCGCGAAAGTGAAAAAAAGAAGGAATAAAAATAAAAAAAAAAAAAAAAGACAAAAAAGTCAAGTTGAATGGAAAGAAAATCTTTGGAGCGTAGGTTGGTACAAGTCCGTTGTTCTCGAATCTCTTCTCTACGGCACTCGAAGCCCGCTCGAATCCTCGAGAGCGAGTTTCGTTCGCGCTCGCAGCGGTGACGAGCGCGAAATTCTGTAAAAAAAAAAAAAAGGATGAAATTCAACTCCTCGACGCGCCAAGTTATACGAGGCGAAAATCCAGGCATCGACCGACGGCAAAACTATTCACTCGGTGAACTCGAAGATATTTCGAACGCGCGAGCTCGTATTTTCTTAGCAGCTTTTCTTATACCGCGAGTTGAATACATTGTTTTATGCATTTTTCAAACGAGATTGAATGAAGGAACATTTTATTTTCCGCCTTATTATTTTTACTCTCAATGAAACGTAATATTTCATTAAAAAATAAAAGAAGCAATTCAGCAGTTTTTCGATATTTACTACATTTTTTTCATGACTAAATAGAAAGACTATCAAATAAATGAGATTTCGAATGCGTCGTTTGAAACTTATCCAATGACGACATATTTTAAATCTTCAATTTGAAAGGGAAAGAAAATGGAAAGTCGTAAACGAAAATAGTCGGATGAAAAAAATTACGAACCTCGAGACGTCAGCGAGGTTCTCAAAAACTTACACACAAAACCGCAAACGTTGCGGCAAAATTTATCGCGAGCTTTTAGTTTATATCACGAAAACACTCAAAAGTTACCACAGGGAGAAAAGAATCTTTCCTCTTCGTCTCCTCGTGTCCTTCGAGAAAGCAACGCAACGGTGGCGTCCCGTAAAAAGCTCGATAACTCTTATCGTCCTTCCTTAGCTCTCTCTCTCTCTCTCTCTCTCTCTCTCTCACTCACACCCTTTCTCTCTCATTCTCATGGCAATGCGGAAAAGTTTTTCGCGACTTTGCAAGAAGAAACATTTACATTCCGTCGTCGCGCGCTCTCACTCTCTCTCTCTCTCTCTCTCTTTCTCTTCGGCAAAGAAGACGTACGCCGCTACTTTGTATTCCGCAAACTGCTACAATGAGCACAATCCACTGCGCGACGCTAAAAATTCCAAAGCGCAACTATACTATATATTAGTTCCAGCGAATCGAACGATGGTATATAGTTATAGAAACGATGAAAAAGTGCGCGCCGGTTGGGGAATTTCACGAGTTCGCTCGGCGACTTTTTCGCGAGAAAATCGGGGGGTGAAACAGTTGCGGACGTACAACGACGATATTAAATAAAACGATGTGTACGTATATATACATAAGTATATATACTCGTAGATGTGGAAGTGGAAGGCGCGCGTGCCCGATTAAAAAGTGAAATATGCTAGGAGAGAGTTTGTATGCGTGTGCGTAGATACATGTACCATACAACACGAAGGCGTGGAAAAAGGCTCGCGCGGATGACGGGAAAATGAGATAAAATTGAGCTGAAGAGTTTATATATACATATACGAGTATATATATACATATATATATATATACTTACTCTGGAGCGGGATTCCTCCAGCGTTGAGTGCCAGCGCGCGCCATCAGGCATCAACGGCCCGACCTGCACAGACGAAGAAGAGAAATTCTATTAGTCGGTTATTGCGCTCTGCTAAATCGATTATTACGTTACGAGATATGTGTTATATACAGACGCACGCTTTATCGCGTCTTATTTTATTTCGATTTGAATTTCGATTTTTTTTTTTCTTTTTTTTTTTTTTTGATTCTATAGAGCATTTACTCATTTCGATTTCAAAGCGCTATTCAAAAAGTTTTTCAAAGCATTTATCTCGAGTTATTCGTAAATAAATTAATAGTTTATAATATTATCATAACTTATAAAACTAAAATATCGAGCAGTTCAAAGTTTAATATACGTAAAAGGATTTTATATACGTAAGCGTTATGCGCTTTTGCATTGGCAATGAATATTTCATGAGAAAGTACATTCGAATTAAATTAATATATAGAAAATATATATATGATATACGAGTAAAAGGGGAATAAATGAAAAAATGACTGATTTTCTCGTTAAAGGAGAAAGTTGAGAAAAACATAGGAAACAAAACGATATGTGCGTAATTTAATTCATTCAATTAATTATGTTTATAGCCTGTAAGTATGCGTAATTGTATAGTTTAATTAAGTTTACGCACTTTAATCTTTTATTTATAAAACGAAAGTGAAAGTTTTTAAATTTCATTTACATCTACATTTTTATTAAATTTAAGATTACAAATAAGGATTCATAAAATTAATACGATCAATTATTTTATCAATTTATTAATTTATTCGCGTATAAAAAATAAATTTTTTCTTTAACTTATAAAAAAAAATTTATTAGTTGCATTTCAAAGGATATAAAAGTTATTTTCATTATTAAAAAGAGAGTAAACAATTTGATGTCTTAAATGAAATAAAAAATAAATTAGTTGTTGAAAAAAAAAAAAAAAAATAGCACAATAGTGTTATAAAAATTCTAATAAAAAGTATTATTTTTAATAAATATCGTAATTTTAGTAGTAACTGTTTGTTTATTACGCAAGAATAATATCAAAATTTATTCATAAAATAAAGGATATGTAGAGATATTCAAATAATTGGTAACAGTAGAATAAAAATCCAAAAACATAAAAAACATGTCAATAAATATATCAATGTCTAAAAAAAAGTAAAAATAAAAGAAAAAAAAAAGTTGTGCATTTCAATAAAGCAAACACTTTGTTCCATCAACGTAAGCTCCGCGTAAATTCGATTGCGTCATTGTCGTCGGCCCGTCGTCTATCAAGCATTTTGATCGTCTCGGCTCTTCACGGCGTCGCACGCACACGCACACACAATAGCGCATCTACGTACACAAACTATAACGAGCGTTCGCCTCGCGCATAACGGCGAAGGAAGAATGGCCATATAACGCGGTGCACACTCATTAGGAGAAGCCAACTCGTACACAATGGCCAAGAGAGATAGAGACCAAGTATGAGGAGGAGAAGGAGGAGGAGGAGGAGGAGGTATGGGGGAGGGGGGGAGAAAGTCGGTAGAGGAAAGAGCGAGGACAACGACTTCATCAGAATACGGTGGCATCCCCGCCGGACGCTTAAATTATGTAAGTAGCCTCTCGCGCAGTTCCGTATATCGCTCGGGACCCCTTTAACTTCATATGTACTTGTACGTATAGTTTCTCAACTTGATGCATCTTAACTTGCAATACTTCTCGTTGTTCCTCTTCTCTTTCTTCTCTTTCTTACTGTCTGTCTGTCTGTCTGTCTCTTTCTCTCTCACTCGTACTCTTATATTATAATTTTTTTCCATTCTCATACAATGATTTCATTGTTTCCGGACGAGTTTTTGATCTTTGTTTTCGCCTTAACTAAAGCTAAAAAACTCATTGAGTCCTTGTTAACTTACTTAAAAATATGTAACAATTCGATCTCTCAAATGGGTTTGAATAAGTAAAACGTGGAGTAACGATTAAACGCTTCATTTTATCGATAAAATGCGCTTATCATCACTGCAATTGTTATAAGTAGAGAATAATATAGGAAGCCAAAGCGTCAATTCTCTCTCTCTCTCTATCTCTATCTCTCTCTCGACTGAAACACAGAGTTTATACATAAATTGTCACAATTATCGCGATGGGTCACATTTATCACGATGATGGTTATTAGCCAACGAGGTATTATCGCGATTAAATCACATTTATTTATTCCTCTCTTTTCTTCGCTAACTTCATTTTTATTAGTATTTACAAACGTGGGCGATGAGCCGTAAATCGTCGTTCCATCTCATTGAATACATCGTTGCGTATCATCGCGTGCCGCGTTCTATATCACGGGATTAAAAAAATAAAAACATTGAACTTGTTTAAGGTGACATGGCAACAGCGTGCGGTTGAAAAAAGAAAAAAAAAAAAAAAAAAAATCTTTAATTAACCCTACGCTTTCCGCGTTTGCTTCCTTCGACGTCCACCCCACCTGGCATCCCTCTCTGATATCTTCCTCCTCTTCTTCGTCTCCTTTCTTCTCGTCTCTTTCCCTTCGTCGGCGTCGTCGGTGTCGTCGGTGTCGTCGGTGTCGTCGGTTCTTCTTCACGTCCATATCTTCTCCCTATTTTCGACTCTCCTCTCGCTCTCTCATTCTGCTTTTCTATCCCGCCTCCGTCGTCTCGTCGTCCCTCGAGCGCGCGTCGCGATTTCTTTCTTTTCTTTTTTTTTTTTTTTTTTCCTTCTCTCGGCGTCGCGTGCGACGCGGTGCAACGCGCATCCCGTCCCTCGTTTCGTCGAGGCAATTCGACGTAGGTTATGCGTTTGCCGTTGTCGCGTAGTCGTCTTGCCGGAAGAGCCACTGTCGCGCCTTCCAGCCAGTCAAAACAAACTCGTCATTGTCGTTGCGTTTGTGTCGTATACAACGTTCTTTGCCTTATGTACACCTCGCCACGCGAGACACAACTGCCTCGTGAGATTTTTCTTTTTTTTTTTTTCTTTTTCTTTTATTTAGCTGTTTCTCTATTTTCTTTTGAAGGAGATTTCATTCTTACTTTCCTCGCATTCTGTTTTCTTCTTCCGTTTTTTTTTCTTTCTTTATAAAGGAGGCGCTAAAAAGCGCTTTTTTTTTTTTTTTTTTTTTTCTTAATCGTTGACGAGAGAAAGTTCATTGTCTTTTGTGTAATTTCACATTTCCGGTGAAATTCATCCGAATAGTTATTTTTTTCTTCAGCATCCGATGTAAAAAGAAGAAGCTATTCTGCAGCCAATTGTAATCGAGCAATTTTTTACAAGTGAGCATCCACTGTAATTTGTCTAGTTAATTGGTCTTATTTTTCGTTGTTTTGTTTTTAAATGTATTGCAAGACACGATTTCTTTTTCTATTATTGTAAACAAAATATTGAATGGATGTTAAAGGTAATGTAAAAATCTTTATAAAAAAAATTTTATATTATTTTCTATAATAAAATATTTATTTTGAACTTTATAATCGATGATACTTTGTTATGAATATGTATAATAATCATACAGTGATGCAAAATCTACTTAAAAATTCTGTATTAAATATAAATTGATGCTGTATTCAAATAAAAAAATATAAAATTTAGAGGTTTTGAAAAATGATATCAAACTATTACTAATTTATTATCTATTACTAAGCATTCGATGTAAAATTTTTTGTAAAGCAGTATTTAAAACCTACTTATTCATTCGATATTGCTTTTACGTATTCACGATCATTTTAAATATTCAACATTTATTATTATTATTTTCTTAGCAAATTTGTATTATATACCTATTTTTACGTCAATTTAAATTAATTTGAACGATCTAGCATCTGAAAAAAACTTAATCGGCCGTTGTATCGACGCCTGGTGTAATAAAACTTATTTTTCTCGAGTGGAACAAAGTTACACGTGTTTTTCAAACTAAGTGTCGTATATATACACACACACACACATATATAAATCCGCGCACACGTACGAGTCATGCCTATTTTGGAGTTCTGATTCATAGCCGTGCAATCGCGTCACCAATATTGCAGAAGCCTATACACACGGAGCTACTCGACGAGCCGTTTCGAGTTTGCGCCAATTTTAAAAGAAGAGAAAAACATTCGACGACTTATGCCGACCTTTTCTCTTAAAATGAAAAAGGAAAGAAAAAAAAATTTATCGATATCCTTTTAACCGCGATATATCATTTTCTTACATATTGCAAAACTTCCGATATTGGAGTATCGATACAGGAAAAAAGGTGAAATAACACGCGTTATGTGTGCTGTAATTTATTCCCGCGATTACACATCATTATTACACTCGTAGATTTTAAATGAAAACATTTTAAAATAATTAATGGATAATATGTTGATTGTAGATACACACACGCTTTTGTATATATTTTAAAAATTATACTTTAATACGGTGATTGCCTCTGCAATATATTTAATTGAAAATTTTATCGTTATGATTATTTTGAATTAAAAATATTAAATTACATAAATATGAACGTTTAAATAAAGAGCATTCAGATTTTCATAAGAAAAAAAAAAAAAAAAAAAAAAAATTACATTTTAATACATAACGTTTATAGAATCTAGTTGAATGAATCGTTAACATGAAATAATTATTTTCAATTATTCAACAGTTTCACTTACTTTCGCAAAAAAATAAAAAGGCGAAAAAATAAACATTGAATAATTTTTTACCAGCTTCTCAATAATCGTACATCATACATTTCAATAAATCTTAATGCGATTCGGTCAAACTTTAACATTCATTAAAAATTGCTCTTCAACTTTAACATTCATTAAAAGAATAAATTTCTATCGCAAATTTCTGGCAAGCGTGCGAGCTATAGTCCACCTAGGTAAATAAAATTTCATCGCGTCAGCGTTCGCGCTCGTTAAATCGGAACGAGGAAGAACACAATGAAAATCCGGCGACATTTAAATCCCGAAGCCGAAATCCCAGAAAGAAAGAAAGCAAGAAAAAGTTAGTTGCTTCATCTTTATTGGGTCGCGGAGTGCAGCTACACCTAGAAATCCGATCCGGCGACGGCAGCGGCAGCGAACCGGGCTACTGGGAGGCTCGGGTAACCCGGAAATCGCGCGGTGCGTCCTGTCCTCGCACACGTAAACATACACACCGTGCACAGGACGTAGCGATAAACGCGCGCGAGGGAGACATCCCCGTTACGATCCTTCAGCGGTGTGTATGTGCGAGCGATCGCGGATAATGCTGCCGCGGCACGCCGCGCGGTTGACGGCGAGAGAGGAGTGGATGGAAAAAAAATTGGAACGCTGCGAGGAAAGAACAATGCCGAGCGTCAGGCCTCGAACTCTGAAGAGGATTAGCTGCTTATGAAGATTTTTTGCGGACGCAGTGCGCGCCACACGAATGAAAGACGGAGATGAACTGCTATTGCTGATGCGAGCGGTGACGAAGAATGGATAGAGACAGCAATTAAAAGAAGAGCAAGAAAGAGAGAGAGAGAAAGAGAGAGGACAAAGTTTAAAAACGAGGTTACGAGAGAAAAGAAAGCAGCCTGAAAATGTTTAACAGAATTTTAAAGCAAATAGGATATACGAGTATTAGCGTAAGTAATAGGGTATATTAGAGATAAAAATTCGAAAGAAATAAATAAAAAAAAGAGGAAGCTCACTCGATGTAGCGGAAAACTATTGTTTAAGAGTAATCTCGGTAGTTGTCAGTGAATCTCACAATAACTCAATTAATGGTATACCATTAATGCGTCACCGTATTACAAGCAGATGAATAGGATAGATGCTTGTCTAGGAATTACGGAGCTATTTTGTTGTAACGCTCGCTGCGCTTACTAAACTAATCAGCATGCTGATTAATGTCGGCATATGCATTATCCTCGTGTTCTCTACTGTGTGCGCGCGCGCGCGCATTAGTTGTCAATCTGGATTATGAGCGATAGTAATTAACAATTAGTTTATAAAATATTTCCTTGAATTCGCGACAGCGATGAGTAATATGAAAAAATTTTAAGTTTCAAAGAAGATTGTTTAACTATGAGTTTTTACAAAGCATTTAACACCTGAAATAATATTAATATCCCAATATTGTTGGAAGTTTTAATTTTTTCAATTTTATCACGTACGATATTAATTAGGTTGTTTGAAAAATCTCTTAATTTCAATACCTTACTGTTGATGAACAGTATTAGGTAAATAAAAAAAACAAACTCTAGAACATAAAACAACAAAGAAAAAGTATGGGAGTACGGGAGAAGCTAGAAGAAGAAAAAGGGAGTTTATTAAAGATGAAAGAAAAAGAAAGCGAGGGAAAGAGAAAATATCTACGCCGTGCACAAGTCACAGAGCCAGGGACGTGCACGTACATATATGGGATCCCGCGGTAGTTATAACTAAATTGCCAGGTCTTCCTTTCGTGTGTTACCACTCGATGACAACGACGACGACGACGACGACGTCGACTACGAGGGTTTGCCTCTACCTCTTCTCCCGTTCTGTAGTAGTAACGGCAGCGCTCCCCTTTCCTCTCTCGTCTTTCCCCCCATCGTTTCCTTTTTCCCCTCATTTCCATCCCTCGGCTTGTTTGCGGGTCTTTCGTCTTTGCGCCTGCCTCTCTCATTCTTTCTTTTTTTACTCACTCGTTATCCGGTAGCAGGATTCACTTTCACCGTTTGCTTTGCCGCATACATATCTATCTCTTAAAGTTCTTCTGGTTATTTTTTTTCACAATCACCGTGGATCTTCTGATTCTTTGTACGTCTCTTGCGCTCATCTGTGGATGTTACGTCTGCATTTAAACCCATGAAATCGTTGTTAACTTTCTCTTGAGCAACAAACTGCGCACGTACAGAGTGAGCTTTCGGTCAACTCTTTCTTCGCAAACTTTCTACGGTTGTATTGTTCTCTTTAACTCTGTATTTTTGATGTATTTCCCTTAGCTTCGTTTCCATTTGTAATCACTGATTTTATTCCTCTAATTTTTTGGCAGAATATTCTAAGGTAAATCTTTAACCGTGCATGCATCGTTTACGTATATTTGCTTATCTTTTTGTCTCATTTTTTTATCGTGCCAATTTTTCATCTCAATTCCTTTCTTTCTCTCAATTTTTTCGGTATTCGTCGCTATCCCCTTTATTCGTTAGTTTCGTACTATCATCACCTCTTTCTATTCCTCTCTTCTTCTTCTCCTTCGCTTCATATTACCTTTTTTTCCACCCACTACCCGACGTTCCATCCTAACATACTTTCGTCAGTTTTCGTTGGGTTCGTACACATTCACATTTTTCCTTCTTTGCCGCCCATTCACCAGACGTGATTGCAACCTGAATATTTTATGCCAGACTACCCCAAGTGTCTGTTAGTTCATTTCTGGCTTATACCCTACCTCTCAGCTGATGGAACGAGATAGAAGAAAAAGAGAAGCTGTAGAAAAGAGAGAGAGAGAGAGAGAGCGAGCGAGCGAGCGAGAGAGAGAGAGAGAGAGAGAGAGAGAGAGAGAGAGAGAGAAATGTATGATCAACTGTGTAACTAATATAAAAATTTTACCGATAAATCTCAGAATAAACCTGTAAAAATTTATCGATTTCACTAATCACCAATGCATCGAGGACATTTCCTTAGCCTTACCATTTACTGACAGCATGAAATATTTTTTTACCAAATTTAATATTTTCTTAGTAGAAAAATTTGTTTAAGCCTGTCCGAAATTTTTATAAAGAGAAATTCAGCTTTTTGTATAGGCAAGGAGAACGGTTATTTCACTTCCATACTATGTATATTTGATCCGTCGAGGGTGCCGTTTCGTCGAGCCGTTCCCTATATCGAAGCTGCCAACTTCCAGCTTAACTTTGTTTCTCGTCAAACTTTACGCTCATGCTTTCTGCAGCTCTCTCTCTCTCTCTCTCCATAACTTCGCTTCAACGGAGTCTCTTCATTCTCGCGAAGATACACGTATATGCATAAAAGTTTATATACATGGATGCAGAGTCAACGACTAAGTGTCATTGGCTTATTTTGCAAGCTAATTTCGAGCACTTTTCTTACCGCTTCCTAAATATAATGATTTCTCTCTCTCTCTCTCTCTCTCGGCTGAAATCAGACTTGACTATTGATTATATATGATGAGCAAGTTGTTACGTAAGTGATTTTTTTTAATTATGCAACAAGCGAGAGGCTTCTCGTATAAGAAGTGTTTTATTTCGTATATATTTTATATGCAAATATAAAGATAAATACAATGTTTGTTTATTTACCACAAATATATAGGTAATGCTAAAGTCATATACATCGAAAAGTAATATTTTACTGTTTAGAATATTAAATAGCATTGATGATAAAAATATATTTAAAATAATAGGTATTGAATTAATTACTTGATTAAATATTTAAAATTTACTTATTGGAAAGAAAAGATGTCACAGGAAAGGTAACGCCCACATTGACTATACGGAAATGTAAATTAGGTTAACGAACATGTGTACACGGTCTATAAATAACTGGCTGAAATATATTTCTTTCTTATATTTACTCAACGAATAAATTCTTTGATCATTTTATTGGTTTGACTTGCCGATATTGTTTTTTCATTACACATATAATTCATGCGATATTTTATTTAATGAAAATGCTAAATTTAAATTTATAAAAAATTTTAATATTATTTAATTCTATACGATCGGCCGAAATTTTAACATTTTAACAGTAGTTTACGCGTTACGTAAATTCGAAATTCAATAAACCAAACCACCATTTTCTTTTCCCAGCACAAGAGGTATACATAACATACGTGCGTATAATATCACAATCGAGGAGGTAACGGGAGCTGAACACGCCGTACCGTATAAACGATTATTTTATCAGGCGTAATAAAGTACTCCAACGCGACGTCGTCGTCGTCGTCGTTGTCGTCGTTGTCGGGGCATCGCGGCGTTAAATACCGATTAGCATGGAAACCGAGCATTGCCGAGCGTCATCGCAATTCACACACTAGGAGCTTCGTACTCGTTCCTAGATAATGTCCGAGATGTAACCCGCGCCCATGCGAAACGGCAATAAAGTCTCTCTCGTTTTCAAAGCAACACTAGCTGTGCGTATAACGATAATTACGAGCGCGCAATGGCACGTGAAAAACCGCGGATTTTATATACTTTCTTCTTTATCATTTCCACGAGATACGGCCAACGCCCATTTCGCGCTTACAGCTGAAGCGCAATCAAGTGTGGCTGCGAATGAGGCACAATCGGACGAGATACAACCGCGTACAGATTTAATGTGGAATATAATCGCACGCGAATATTGTATAGGTTGACTTAAATGAAAAGATTACGCGTTGTAGGGGATTACGACCGAGACGATGAATGTGCAACGTTGAGAAGATACATGGGAATTTTTTACTTTATAGTCGTTTTTGCGATTTATAATTATTTTAGTAGTTTGAAATCGTTAGTCTTTCACAATAGTTAGAGGTGTCGATAATTATTCCGTTGATTTTTAAAATTTTCTTTCGCTCAATTAGTCACACCAACGAGAACAAAATTATTTTCTGAAAAAATATTAGCCGACCTACTAATCACAATTATTTCTTCCATCCGAACTTTCGAAGTGCCGCGAGTCGCTCGTTTCCTTCGTGAACAATGCTTACGCGCCGCAGAGTCAGCCTAGCGCGTCGAAAATTCTTTTTCCGGAACGACGAGAATCGTCGAAGCTCAAAGCGGAAAAAAGAAAAGCTCGGCAAAGAACGCACGATACGTCCGCGTATTCGCCGCTCAGACGCTGCAAACGAGACACGAGAACGAGACAACAACGACAGTTTACGACTATACGTGTGTGTAGAACTCGGGTGTCACGTACGAAGAGTTTGCGCCGACCGATGTGATACTCGAGAGACACCGAGCTCGAGAACAAAAAAAAAATAAAAAAAAAATAAATAAATAAATAAAAAAAAAAATAAAAAAAAATACTTCGCCCTTATTTCATTCTCGCGGTGTACGCAAACTGCGCGGAAAAATGCGGGTTTGCATACCTCATTTTTTAATCTTCCAACGTCCGAAGACTCACTATATCTCTCACTCGCTCACTATATCTCTCACTCTTGTGGTTATCTTATATTCTGGTTGGATTAGGAAAGCGCGGCTTATATAAATGCACGGATGTATTGACTTTAACCCAAAGCGATCGTCTTACTAAGACGGAAAGAAAAAATAATCGGCGAGGAAAGTGCTTTGAGGTAAAAATCTTATTTCAAGCCATTCTTTCTTTTTTCATTTGGCTTACCATGTCGAAATGCTTTACCATCGCGGTTTGGTCTTGAGTAGATTTCTTCTCGTGTTTCGAAAAACGCGATCACACGTCTTTGATTTATCTCAGGATTTGTTTCGTGGCGAGCCAAAAAAAATGAAAGATTTTGAATTTCACATTTAAAAGTTTCTTTTTTTTTTTTTTACTATATGGTTTAATGGAAAAAATTATATTTTTTATTAAAATAAATAAATATTATAAACGAATAATGTCAATATTTTTATTAATCTTTATCAATAATTCGATGAAAATTTATTTGAATAAAAAAATGTTAATGAATTCATTAAAAAGCTTTAAAATAAATACAAATTTTTGGAAAAATTATACAAATATTTCTAACAATAAACGAATTCCAGAAATATGTCAAGTTATATTATAAATAATGAAAAAGTTGGGAAATAATTTATTCATGCAGATTTATAAACATGGGAATCTCTCGGTGCATTGGTGAATTTTTTAAACGGAATTAAATTTCAAAACGACAAAAGAATGATACAACGACAAACTTTCCGACAAATGCACAGAAGCCCACGCCACGAAAAGACGTTTCATCGATAATGCATCAACCGTCGCGAAAAACACTCGAAAGCTATTTCCCTTCACGCAGCTTTATGAAAATAAAACGAGGGAAACAAACAAAAAACTGAAAAATCAGAAACCACGAAAGCTCGATGCATACAGTCATACCATGTATTTACATCCGCGCATCTTTCGCTTTTATTTTTATTTATTTATTTATTTTTTTTTTTTAATCCGTACCTTTTGCATCCCCTTCTTTAACAGTACTCTCCTCTGGCGTGTACATAAAAAAGGCGTAACGATTGTAAAGAGAGAGAGAGAGAGAGAGAGTGAGAGACGCGACTCGTTTCACTGAGCTGTTATTTCCGAGTGACCGAGTTTACGAATTATTGTTTATGCGCACTCGTAGCACGTCGGCTCTGATACTTTTTCCGGAATCGCGAGCTTCCCTCTCCTCTGAAGCAAGTTACACGAGTAATGTCTGTTGCAAAATTAAAGAGTTCGCCGTTTCTCTCTCTCTCTCTCTCTCTCTCTCTCTCTCTCTCTCGTCGCTTCACTTCCACACGAGAGACGCGAGCTTTTGGTGTACTGCAGCATTGGCACGGATAAATCGGCTGTCGAAGTACTCGTGCGTTCGTCTGCGTGATGTTCCTCTACTCTTTATATATATATATATATATATGTATTTCGCTGGGTTTTCTATTGACTCGTCTGTGTCGCTGCGCGCACAAATGTGACTATACTTTATGCCGCTCGTTCGTTCGACTTCTTTGTCTCCCTCACTCTTTCTCTCTCTCTTTTTTTTTTTTTTTTCAATTGCTCCTTATTAATTATCCTCAATTTGCCTTTATTTGCTCATAAGCTTATCGGTTAATTTACGTTAGGTACTCTCGTTACGTGTCCGATAATTCCATACGATACTTGAATCGAATTTCTTATTTTTTATACCTTTTTTTCTTCCATGTTTCATTAATTTTAAAAAATATTTTCCACTTAAACGTTCGGGCTCTTATGATAGAAGAGACTTTAACTCAATTTAAGTAATTTACTGCGGTAATATGCAGATGTAATAATAAATTTTCTACTTTTAATGTGTGAAATTAATTAAAATTTTAATTAAATTTTATATTTATAGGTCAAAAAGATTTAAATATCACGTCTTACGCATGTAAACGTAAAGATTAATTAAAATAACAAAAATTGTATCATGTTTTTGTATTATACAAACAAAGTATTATACTAATAGACTTATTATTTAAATTTTAATTACAATTTTTCTACTGTATATAAGTTACTATAGTCGAATATAATTAAAAAAAAACATTTAAAAGTGCATTATTAAAAAATAAAGTTTATATTTTTTATTTAAATAGCACTTATGCAATTAATTGAAAAGGTGAAATTCGAAGCGAACAAAATATTCATAAAACACAGTTTATTTAGTGTGAAAAAAAATTAAATGGTCCGTTAATAATTACATCTACCATAGAAGAATAAACATTTATTGAGCTTTCCTTATCTTTTAAAAATAGTTTTAATTTTTATTTTTCCACCGAGATAGTTCCATAAAAGAAAATTAATCGACACGAATTTATGCTGTTTTGATAACTGCGCTGATTATTAAAGAATCTTATTACATAGGTATACAGAATTTTTATTTCTTAAATAGCAGTGACTGACGATCGAACGCTCGCTCGCCCCTCTCTCTCTCTCTCTCTCTCTCTCTCTTTCTTCGTTTACATAATTCTCGCGTTCGCTCGGTACTTTATGCACGCGGCTAAGTACTATATACGCGTGTAGCAACGCACGCAAACGTGAGTCAACGGCGCGCGACGCGCAACGCGGAAAAAAAGGAAAAAATAAATGACGGAGAGGAGCGCGGTGCATAATCCTACGCGACGATCGATTATTCGTGGCTCGAGTTTGTCACCGCATTGCGAATCAAGTGCCGGTAGACGATATTTCCTACCGCGTAGCTTTCGATTATTAATCGACGGCGTTTTTCGTCGGAGCGATAAACTTTGGACTCTTCTTTACGCGTGTATATAGGCGCGAGCACGCGTCACATCTAATTTATCGTTGCGATTTCAATTGGTGAATTTATTAAGAGACTGAATTTTCTTAGTGTACGATTAATTTGACAAATTTTTATATAATTGCACAAAAACTCTCAAGTTGACTATTTTAACGCTCGGTAACAAGCCGTTACTAATTAAGCATAGGTATTTTTATTAAATTGGAACTGATAAAAAAATAAAATAAAATAAAATAAAATAAAATAAATTGTAACTAAAAAATTTTTAAGAATAAATAAAAATAAGAAAACAAATGAAATAGTTTAAAAGGATTCATTTAACTAACCGCTGATAAATTTAGAGTTATTAATTCTAATGGTATTGCCGTAAAAAATATCTTTCGTTCAATAGCGTATATCTAAGAAGATCCGCGCTTTTTACTTTCCATTAAAATAATTATAATATTTTAGTGCAACTAGATTTTTTCTTTAAATTTCTTTAACAATAGGGCTAAAGAAGAAAAGCTCATTCGAAAGTATTTATAAGTAGAGTCTGGTATTTGAGAACGAGACTATAAGACGAATATGGAAGTTCATATTCTTTTCAAACTCTTGAAAGCACTTCAAAGAATTAAGATTTATCACGCCAGGAGAAATTAATCTTATCTCAGTTTTTCACTCGGAGCTCATAATTTCGCGAAATAAAAGTGTATTCACGTGATGTAATTTTCTTACTTAAACATCTTAATTGAATTAATTTTTCATGCTCTCTTATTTAATGGTACCGATAAGATATTTGAATTTTTATTTAAATTATCAAATTATAAATAGGTGAATTTTTTTCTTTTTTTAGATTTATTCAAAAATAATTGTTATAAAAAAGGAAAATTTACTTTTCGAAATAATAATTTTATCAAGCATCGTTAATTTGAAAACCATACCCAATCGTTAATGTAATTAAATCTTAAAACTCGTTTTTTTTTTTTCAAACGAAATTTTATAATCGACATAGCTTTTAAAGATATTTTTGCAAAAGCTCTCTCTCTCTCTCCCTCTCTCTCTCTCTCTTTTACTACCGCATAATTTATACGCACAGAGCATAAGGTACAAGCGAAGATAAAAAGAGAAGAGGAAGAAAAATTTAATTGCAATTCTCGAGACATCGCTGATGTAGCTTCGCGCGCCGAATATCGAGTTCCGGTATCGACAAAGATAGAAAGATAGAAAGAAAGAGAGAGAAAGACAGAGAGAGAGATGGCAAGCTCTAGTAATACGACGTAATCAATTTTCAGATCGGCCATCGACAATGACATCGAGTGCTCTTCCGGCCGACAGACACTCGACCGGACGGAGGAGGATACACACAAGGTCACGTTTTCAACGTCGACCCCTCATACACGCGCACACACCAACCACACAGATTTGTACATATTATACACACAGAAGCGTATACAAATACGTACCTGCGTACGCAGCTCTAACCTTCCTCTATCTTTTATCTATCTCTCTTGGCCACTTTGCGTTTTATGCGAAAAGCCAGCCAAAAAAGGGAGAGAGAGAATGTTTGTGTGTGTATGTGTGTGTGTGTGTGAGAGAGAGAAAAAGCGAGAGAAATAAAAGAGGGAGAAAGAGAAGATAGGGGCGAGGGAAGAAAGGAAGGGATGAGAGTCTTTGTTTGAAATTCGAAGCGGAAAAGCCGAAAGGACTTGGCGAACGGCCGATATTACTACAAGGCCGAATGAGAGCCCGTTATATAGCTCTGATACCGTCGCTGCTCGTTGGACTCTGCGCGGATGGATCGATCGCTCGCGCTCGTTCCTACTGATTCTTCCCTATAAAAGAGACAGGAGTTATCTCTCTTTCTCTCCCTCCCCCTTTCCCTCTCGCTCTTCCTCAAATCGGACGCTGCTGTCCATGGAAAAAAAAAGAAAGAAAAAAAAACGCACGCCGCCAATAGTGTTTACCATCGCATTGAAGGAAGGCTTTTCTTTACAAGAGCCATTTTACCTCGAGTTGATGTGCTTTTTCTTTTAAATCCCGTTTACGCCCATGTTTGATGCTTTATTTTCCTGTTTTTTTTTTTTTTTTTTTTTTACTCGCAAAGCGCTAGTGTTTCTTTTTGTAAAATTGAAATTTTCAGGAATCGAAAAAAAAAGGTATCAAATGTAAAATCATTAGTTGTATTCGACGATGAAGATTAAATAGCATTTGCCAGTCAAAGAATAATATTGTATTGTAACAAATAGACGAATTTATAAATGTAAAATGGATCGATTAGAATATTAAGCTACTTGAATGTAAATATTTACGCAATTGATTAAAAATGTTAATTTTTAAATTAAAATATTCGGTAAATATAATTTAGAGTTTATTCGAATAAAAGAAATCGTACATTAGAGAAAGGTATAATTATGCAAATAAATTTCTGTACTCTCTGCGCGCTTACATTACACGAAATCTCTCTATAAATGGTATATTTAAGTAATGAAACATTCGTATGAAAATGAATGAGCAAAAAGAAGGAAGAAACTTTGAAATAAAGGAATAAAGGAATGAGAAACATGAAGAAGTTCCTCGGTAATGGACGAAGCCGCAAGCGAAGAGAAGCAAGCAAGTCAAATTGATGAAAGGTCAAGACGTTCGCGCGACGATCGTCGTGGCAGACGGCCAATAATAATCATCGCGCGCGGACTCTCTTCTTCTTCTTTCCACCTCCTCCTATCGCCATTAAAATAATCCGATAGTCTGCGTGCCGTGGCAAGGGGAGAGAAAGGAGAGCAGAAAGACCAGCGCGAAGCAAAGACAAAAGTAGCAGCAAAAGATAAAAAAAGAGAAGAAAAAAGTAGCGGAATGGCAGATTGCTCGTCGCCGTCGTCGTTACCGTTGAATCTTTTAAAAGAGATCTAGGAAAGGAAGAGAGAGAGAGAGAGAGAGAGAGAGAGAGAGAGAGAGAGAGAAAAAGAGAGAGAATAGGGTGCGTCGGACTACTATTACCGAGGAAGAGAGAATGGAAGAGGGAGGAAAAGGAAAAAAGAATCGCGATATCGCAAATTACCGCGCGACAACGAGCTGCTTGATTGAACCGAAATTAAGGAGCTGAGGCGGCCGCACTACACACCGCAAAAGAAGACAACGAGCAGCAGCCAAAGTACCTCGGGAGAAAGAAGAAGAGGCAAAGCTCAAATAAGAGTAAGCCCTTGCACCCGCGCGCTTCTCGCGTCGCACCGCGGAGAGTAAGGAAGCCAAAGTACTCTCCCTTTGTTAGTCTACGTTTCACCTTTGACTATCGCTCTCTCTCTCTCTCTATCTCTCTCCTTCTTATTGGAAGCGGCCCTTTTCACGGCCGCCGTGGCTTTCAATGCCGCAACGTGTAATTACGAGCCTCTCCGTCTGACGTTCTATCCAACTTTGCCCTGACGCCAGCTTGGAAGAAGATTCAAACGCGGAAATGCCTACGATATGCGATAAGTAATAACGTAAATCTACCGTTAATTTAAATGTGTGGAACTATTTGTTGGATTTATTTTTAAGAAAGAAGCATTTTCTTTCAGGAAAGAACTACAGGTTGCTTGGTTAAAGTTTAAAAATATCCATGGAGTAGTGAGGTCTTGATAATAAGCAATTGTGATAATTGATTTACGCAAATGTTTTGAATATAAATTCAAACAATATTTATTTGTTCTAATCAAAGCCTAGATATTTATAAAATTACTTATTCTTTTAAAAATAAAGTTAATTTTAAATAAAATTAATCTTTTTAACTCAATTCTTAACGATCGAGGCTTGATTAAATTTATAAAATTATCCTGGAATATAGAATTTAGAAATTATGTTAAATTAATGAGAAAACTTGAATCTGAGCTAAAATTATAATTTTATAAACATTCCTTGCAGAACAGCTTGGTAATTTCAAAGTGATTTGTGCCAAATTCAGCAGGTTCTGGCAGCTTAGCAAATTTACACAAGTTGCATATACAAATTCTATCTGCAATTAATAACAGTTTGAACGTTTGCATTACAATTTCGATATAATTTCTACGTATTTGAGAATTGAACCATACAAATCCATAATAAAATCTACGCAATGATTGGAAATCGTTTGTTACTTTCGAAAACAATTTTATTTAATAAGCAATTAAAAGAATGACGTAAACAAGTTTTTGAAAAATAATCTATATCTATCTCGTACTTTAAATATCATATTTGTAATTGAAAAAAATTTTTTTACAATTTTAAAAATAATTTTTTTTATTTTCAATTTGTATTCACAATGTAAAAATAACAGTAAAGATAAATTAAAATTCAAACTCACAGATTGACAGCTAATTTTATCGAATAGATTGATATGCATAAAATGCATATTGCAATTACCTAAAACATAAATAAAAAGTAACCAATTAATTAAACAAAAATTAATACGTAAGAATTATAATTATAATTTCTAATACATCTCTTTCTAGATTATTATTAATTTTTACTTATTACTCAAGCAAATCATGATATTTTTTATTATATTTAATCAACGCAACATAATTTACATAATCGACACTACGTACATTTTTACCCAATACAAAGTAACCGCTCAAAGCATCGTGGAAAAAAAAAAGGGGAAAAAGTCGCCGATATAATTTTAGCACGCATCAGCTAACGTCTGGCATAAAGAAGAAAAAGTGTACGCATAGCAACGCAATGGAAAAAGGCGAGCGTAACTCTTAATTTCTTAATTAACCAATCCCTTGCTCCTAATCTATATACCTATTCATCGGAAATACGCTTTGCACGGTCAATCTTCATTGCCACGACACGAGAACTGGAGAATAGACTATAAAGTTCGTCTTACCAGAGAAAAAGTAATTTCATCGTTTGTTTACAAAAATACGCATGAGGGAGTGTATATATATGTATGAAGAAAAATTTTTTTTAAATATTAGAGATGCGTAGAAGATATATGTACGTAAATTAGCTATCTTATGATCGCGAATTTTTGTTTTTCATCGATCTTACGTATTATTTCTCTCATTTTTCGCATTATTATTATTATTATTTTCTTTTTTTTTTTTTTTACCGATGTTACACGCTCGCATCGATTGCGTGCTAAGTGAAGTGGCGTAGCGAGGGGAGAGAAAACGCAGCGGCGAAAATCGCGAAGGAAATAAAAAGTTTCGAAAAAATAAAATAAATAAAAAAAAAAAAAAATTTTAGTTTTGATTAAATTTTGTACGCTTTTTAGAAAAAAGTTTTTGATAAAATGAAAAAATTGAATTTTACAAAACAATGGGTAGAAGAAGGACTAATTTTATTTAAAATAATTTCATTTTAAATAAATAAATTGAAGATTCGTTAACAATTTTAATATCTTTTAATGAAATATAATAGTAAAAATAAAAAAAATTATTCATACGTACTCCATTCATAAAAAATAAATTCTCAATTTTTCAACTTCAAGGTTCAAATTCAATGTAAAATTTTTCATTCACAATTTTTCCGTATTCGATTTCAATTTCCACTTCCTTCTTTGACGGAATCTTGATAAAGAAAAGAAAAGACAAAAAAAAAAAGATAAACTATAAAAATAACCAATTGCTGTAAAAATTGAAAGCGAAAGTTTGTAAGAGAAGGGAACAACGATGTAAAAACGTATAGACGATGGTAGAGACTTTACGAGTAATTCAAGGACCTCTGTCGTCTTTTCGGATACTTTAGTGGCCCAGTTGACGGGGATAAAAATTTCAGACGATGCAGTATTTTCTCGTATATATACACGCATATATCGAAGTGCGGGGATAATAAATATTTTCGAAACTTTCGACTCGATCCTTCAACTACCTACGACGACAGTTTAACCCTTTGCGTTTCATTTTATTTGTTTTTATTTTTCTATCATTAGCGATCAAGATTTTGCGAGGGACGTTTATTATCCATTGCGGGGGACACCGAAGCTGAAACTCTCGAGATAAGAACCCCGCGCGCGTGTACATTCTGTAGCCTGCGGGTATAAGTTCGAACCCTCGTTGCGTGATTGGTCCTTCTTTTAGCTCTACAGCTATACTTTTCTTTTTGGTTGGCTTATTTTTTTCCCTCCGCGTCTCGTGAGAAAGATACGGAGCAAAAGAGAGAAAGAGAGAGAGAGAGGGAGAGGGAGAGGGAGAGAGAGAGAGAGAGAAGGAGAGAGAAGATATCGTTTTACAGGTCTGATGTAAGCTTCTTAATTTACTCCGATGGTGGTCTTCAGCACGTGATGCTCTTAGTTAAAGAAGATCGACTTTTTTAGAACTCGTAGCTCCAGGGCGTACCAAAGCAACAGTTACCCTTCATTAAATTATAAGCTGCGAATACCTATATGAGAAATTAAATAATTTAAAACCATATATAGTTCTTGCTATTAAAATCTCTCATTTTTAAATTTAGGGCTCTATCGGTAGTTTAAAATTGATAGTGAATTAAAAAAATTTATCTTAAAAAGTAAATTAAAATATAAAGATAAAAATGTTTGGATACTTAGTAAATATTCGAGAAAATTAAAAATATCAACTGAATTTATATCATTACTATGCAGTGTGTTGAAAATTTTAAAATTGTTTTAATATTAAAGTATAGTAAAAAACGACACTTTGAAAATTAATTTTTGATAGAAATATTTATTGTGGATTGTACATTTCTTTAAAACTTTCAATTTTTCTTAATACACTAAAAAAAATGTTAAATAAATATTCGATATACATAAATAAATTTTGAAAGAAACGAGAAACTGCAATTGCTTTAATGTAGCAATGTGCCGGCGTGTAAAATTATTTTGTTCTGCAATAGAAAATTCCTTTCACACATTAAGTTGAACTCGTGACCCGACTCAGCAGCACCTGTATCGAAGAGCGGGACAGAGTGCAAAAGTTCATCAGAACACTTCCTAGATCTATTCTACCGATAAATGTGCAATGGTATATTTGACAAAAGGTTAAATAAAGAAAAATGTGCTTTTTTAAAAGGTCGGACAATAAATACGCATCGAATGTAGAAAAACCTAAAGAATTCCGATATAAATATCGAGTAAAATGTAATCGGGTAAGAATTGAATTATGTGGCATCTTCTTTAATATATATATATATATATATATATATATATATATATATATATATATATATATATATATATATATATATATATATATAAAGAATTGAAAGGATTTGCGACGGGATTCGTAACGATTTTAGTTTAGGACAGTCGCTTGCTCCTGTATGCTTTAGCCGTGTTTGTCACCAGTAGGAGCAGTGTAGCGCACGGACAAAAGGGCTTAGACGGCACTTTTGTCCCTTCCTCGGTCCCTCCTTCTCAACTGGTTACCTCGGTGAGCGCGACTATAGCAGCAGGAACCGAGCTTAGTCCCCATAAGCCGCGAGGATGACGGAACTCGAGGATGGAAGTCTCTTATAACTCTTTCTTTCCGCTTTACTCCTCCATCTTAAGCGCGCATCTCTTGGAGCGCGTCTTTGCTTTCCCGGGCCAAGTTTTCTCTTTCTCTCTCTTTTCTCGGACTTACCCGGGAGCTGGCTCTTCTTATTTGCCTTGCTTGCCGCGCAATTTATCGAAATTTAATGCGTCCCGTGCCAAATCAATTTCTATCTCTTTCTCTCTCTTTCGCTCGCGCTCTTTCTCTTTCTCTGGACTGCGCCCAAATCCCATAAACTTCGATAACGACCTTCGTACGACCGAACAAACGATTTTCTAAATTTTCTCATTTCGGACCATGTTTTTTCTTGTCAACAATTTGCTATACTATTATGGAAAGAAATTTTGGCGCCCAAAAATTGTGTTTATATGAATTTAAAAACGTTATTTCTATATTTTGATTTTCGCAAAGAAACTCCCGTGTGTGATGAGACAATAACAATAGTGTTTTGTTACGCAATAATTAAAAAGCGAATACAACAATTCTTTCACGTTACTTAAATTTTAGAGTGCAAACGTTAAAAATGTAAAAATACAAGACCAATTGTTTATTGTTTAAAAATAAGTTTTTGAATTTATTTGCTAAGCTCTCTCAAATCTAATTCGGTACCAAACAGAGGACATTCCCATAAATATATAAAACGCAAAAAAAAAGAGGAAAGAAAGTTAAACAAACGGCTCTTGTGCACAGCCAGAAGAGATTACAGCTATATTTTTCCTCTAAAGATAGACCTTTGCCAAATGTTGTTCTCTTTCTATCACTCTATCTCTCTCTCTCTCTCTCTCTCTCTTCTATTCTTCTCTATACTATCTCTATCTCTACTCGCGCAAAATAATATGAGCGTAAATAAAGCTCGTCGAAGACTCGCGTTATGTATACATCGTGAGATATAAATTATGAAACAGCGAAAAATAAAAGTAGTTTTTGCTTTCTTTCATCTCATTTTTTTTTTGATCAGTATAGGAAAGAAAGATTTCGCAAATGTACATAAATCTATTTTGCTTTATATCTATTTTTTCTTCGCGTTCGCCCTTTCTTAAGTCTTACGGCATTCAATCATTTATATAATGAGGCCTTCCTCGTAACGAATTTGCGATAAAGTACCAATCGAGACGACTGGGAACTTTGAGGATTACGTGCAGTTAGTTGGGCGCCTCGGGTATTTGGAGATTGGTCGAGAGAGAAAGTAGTATTGAATTTATGTGATACTGCAAGTTCTACGATGTGAAAAACTTAGAGTTAACTTGTTTTTTCAAATATTGGCGTTTCCTCGTAGTTTTCGTAATTATACTTTTAGGACATAAATAGGTGGTGTTCATCAAAGAATTTATCTCAACTTTTGCTTAATTTTATAATATTAATATAAATAATTAAGTATTATTATTAATTTTGAATGTAAAGAAGCAAATATTTTTTATTGCAGTGCAAAATTTCTTTATAAATCAATATTATTTATCTTAATTATGCCCCTTTTAATGTTTTCAGAAACCAATATCAATGCGAATACATTTTTCATTGAAATTTCTTTTTTAAAATTTCTGATGACTATAAATTTTGAAATCGAGACATTATAAAGAAAAAGAAATTGTAAAAAATAAATAAGTTTTTGGTATATCATACGAGTAAGAGTATACGAACCTTTTCGCATCCGTTTACCACAGCTGTACAAGCCCGTGATGTGTGTATATATATATATATGTTCTGTAGAGGTAAGCCGACGAAAGGAGAAAAATAAGCGAAGGAGAAGAAAAAGAGACTGCTTAAGCGCGAGGCAGTCAAACGCGAGAAAGCAATGACCTACACGGAATGAGCGATAAAGGTGAGGCACGGGAGTGTAAAAGTAGCCGCTTTGACCCTCGTCGTTTAAGCTTCCGATCGTATACGGTATCACGAGCTCATTGTGTCCTCATGCATGTATACACGTATCTGTGTGCAAGAGTACACCTCCTACTCAATGCTAAACTAAAGTCTCTTGCTCATTTCCTCGACTGTGATCACCGCGCGCGCGATTTTCATTTTCTTCTTTCTTCCGCTGGGTTTTCATTCTCTCTTTGCTTTTTATTTTCTTTACGCCCAGCAAACAACTGTTTTCTTTTAACAATAGAACCACTTTATAAAAATGAAATAATGTTGGAGTCTTATTTACAAAGTTAAAAGGTGAAAGGAGGTTATAAAAGATTCAAACGAGCTTACAATAATTGTTTAGTTGATAAGTATGATAAATATAAGTTCAATTTAGAATTGTGCACATTGATAATTTATTTTTAATAAAAGGAAATATGAATAATGAATAAAAGATACTTGGCTACGCATAATTGCACGGTGGTAAGTGCAAAATTTATCGTTAGAAAATACATTATGCAGCTATCGGTAATCATAATAAACGATCTAAACTAAATCGATACTCAGTTATTATCAGCCCGACCGTTAAAACCACAGAGACAACGTAAGGAAAACTTCCGATTGTCTATCTTCTTAAAATCTTTCGCGATGTATATACATATACGCTCAGATACAGATCGATTGTTTCAGGGAGCAGCGACGGTAGGGAATTCAATCAGTGAACCGAAGTAGTAAGTCCTTGTCGATATTTGGCTCGACGAGGTTGATCGGCTGCTACCGCATCGCTACGCAATCCGAAAGAAAGAAGCTTATACAAAAAATATAAAAAGGAAAATACGAATCTATCTTCAAGGATTAGGTACGTCCTTTATTGTCGTCATATTTGGTCGACTGTTTTTCTCTACTCTCGGTGGTCTGTAGCTTGCGTCGTTGAATCCGCGTATATATTCTACAATAATAAAGCACAGTCGGTAGCTTCTGCCTCGTATAATGGCGGAGAAGAAGAGAAAGAGAAAATAAAAACGAAATGTACGATCGCTGGAAGGGAGAATATGAAGATGGAATACTGAATGAGGAGAGCGAGGGAAAATATCATTTGGGGTAACGCGGGCCAATAGATTGGACAGTTTTTGGGGAGTAGAGCGCGGAGAATCGTTATGGCACTTTTAATTGATGATTGAAAAAAAAAAAAAAATAATAAATAAAGCCTTCGCGACGCGCCGATTGTTACATTTAAAAATAAACGTTTTTATTTCGCGCAATCGTTATATTAATTTTTCTACATCAATTAATTTGCAGTATCACTCTGAGCAATGAAAAAATATTTTACTTTAAAAAAAACTCTTAAAAATTGTATATAACATCGATTAAATATGTAAACAAATTCATATTATTTGTCACTATCAAACGACTTATTCTCTTCTTTTATTTTTACTTAAATTAAAAAATATTCATTCCTAAAATGAATGATTAAAAAATCTAGAAAAATTATCAAAATAACTAATAAAAAAGTAAACCAAAGCGCAAAAAGAAAAACAAAGCAGTCTGTATTCGAGTAACATTGCCTTTATATACAATAGGAAAATACACATACAGCAGCATCGTGTACACAGACACAGCCGAAGAATCCGAGCTAGAAAACAAAGTTTGCGCGTTTGGCGATCGAGATTATAAAGGAGAAAGTGGAGGTTGCCGCGCTATTCCGTCGCGTAATAAAGCGAACCCGCGCGGCTAAACGGGGGAAGAACAAAGGATCGGAGAGTCAAAGTCGTCATAGTGACGGAAGCGGAGGCATCTTCTTGCCCTTCGGCAGCCACATACGACCGTACATATCTCTGTACGATATCTCGCGCAAATTTCTATCCCGTCTCTCTCTTTCTCTCTCAAGGGGTAAATATGCGCGTAAATTTATAACGCGATCGCATTTTCCTCCTCGAGCTCGTTTTCGCTTTGTCACGAGATCGCACCGTTTTCCTTTTCGGTCGAATCGCACGTGCGCCTTATGTCTTCCAATATATACTTGCTTACATTTTAGAAACAGATTTTTATTTAATTTTTTTTTATGAAACGAAACGGATTGTCGTCATAAATATTTTTTGAAAACCTCAATCTATCATAACCAATAAATTAAAAAGTACTTATATTTATGAAAAATTTCACTTCTTAAATCAGTTATTAAATTCGTTTGATAAATCTACGATACAATTTTTTTTGTATAAAATATTTTTTTACACTATTACTACAACTACGTCAGCAAGTAAATTCATTTTCATTTTCAGTAAACCTCTATCCTATCGATTATCCACATATTAACAAAATATTACAAACATCGCCAACTTTATTTTTCGAAATTTTCTCTCTGTTCCCCTTTTCTTTTTATCTCGTTGACTCAGTCCATCTTTCATAGCTTCATATATACATCTAAATATTTTTAGCTGTGAGGATGAAGAAACTCCTTTTCTCTCTCTTTTACTTTTTAGACCATGCAGTCTTGGATACTTATTCTTTCTTCTTCTTTTTTTTGTTTTGTTGCTTTGGGTAATGTTTACGAGATCAGTTCTTTCTTCCTCCAACCCTTTCTCTACCTCTCCCTCTCCCCCTCCCCCCTCTCTCTCTCTCTTTCTCTTTCTTTTTCTTATGCTGGCGCACACGTTCCGAGCTGTTTGCTTTCGGCAGTGTTCGCTCTTTCACGAGTTTTCATTCTTTTCGCGAGTTTGCTTGCTCACGGGATGAGCACTAAAATTGACGCCTTCCGGGATTTCAGGAAAATTTACACATTTTTATTTTTTTTTTTTTTTTTGTTTTTACTTTTTTTCATCTCTTTCTCCCTCTATCGTTATAGCAGATTCCCAGTAAAAATCTCCGGCGTGAAAATGAGAAACCACGAAGCATTACGATGGTTAGCCGTTTCAAAAACATAACTTTATTCTATGCAGTGGAAAAAAGCCATTAAATAAATTTTGAAAAAAATTTGAAATTCATTTTAAAATTTGAATGTTGATATTTGGACGCAGATTAATTATATATAAAACGATCGGTTGCAAATAAAATTGTTAATTCCGTTATAAAATTTATAATTTGTGTTTTTTTTTTTTTTTTTTAAACGAAGATACATTATATTGCGTGCTCAATTAATTAATTAGATTAAGATTCAATGTAAAAAATATTTCAAACGATAAAAGATTTGCATATATAATCTGCAAATTTACGCAAGCATTATAAATTATATTTAATAAACATGCGTTGCGTGGCACTGCACATTGATTTTACTATATTATCAGAAATAGTTCATAATATTATAAAAAAATCAATAATAAATTTCTAACGATTAAAAAAATAAATTTTAAAATATAAATGCGAAATGGAATGCGTTACTATAATATAAACAAATATTTTATGGCACCACATAAAAGAACTTTATAATAAGCAGAAAATTCGTAAAACACAACTTTTAGAAAAAACAGCAGCGTCTTGAAATTAAATTCCTGAAAAGCTTCGGCATCGAACAAAGCTCATTGGCCCATGCAAGCAAGAAAAGTTGAATTTTTCACGAAGGGCATTATTACAGACAGAGCATCGAATGATTCGATTAAAGGAACTGTATTTAAAGATCGTTACTTTGGCTTACCGTCAAATCGAGGAAAAATTAATTATGCAAGGAAGAAAAAAAAGCAAATGAAGAAGCCATGGTTAACGAGAAATATCGATTCGTGGAAGCTTTTCCATCAGCGATCCATTCGCATCTTTAACAGAGGTAAGAAAACGAGCGAACAAACAGCCGCTCGCGGAGGCAAAAGTCCGATGGTGCAAGGGGAAGAATGAAAAAGAAAAAAAGGAAAGATAGCAAGGAAGCAATAAGGGGAGGAGGAGAAGGATGGCAATAGGTATCCCGTTCGCATTCGAAATATACAGGAGGCGAAGCGTGAAGAGATTCGATTCGCGCGTAATTAAACAATTCCGCGAGCGAGCGGATAGTTGCCCGTGCGCGCACGAAGCCCTGGACCAAATTGATTTTCCTGAAGCTTCGTGGCACTACGGGAAAAGAGGATGAACCAACCAAACTTGGCGTTTTAACCGGAACGTGTCCACTATATTTACGCCCGTGCGCTCGCACACGACATCGATATACAAGTATGCGTGCTTGTATGTGCGTCTGTGCGCACGAGCGCGAGTCTCGACTAAACTTTCCGTCGGTTTGCAATTTTGCATTCATTATGAGCTCGAAATAATTCCCGTCGTGTCTACATAATAATTTGCGAGGGGAGAAAGGATTTGCACTCCACGCTTGCGTCATTGTACATGTGTGTACGTGTAGATATACACAATACTTGTTCCAATGGCAGACAACACACGCTCTGTAAATATCTTCGAGTCGCGGAAAAATTTGGCCTTGGTGTAACGATTATTTCGAACTTTGTCTATACCGAATGGTTTGGCTCGAATTCTTGTACAACTATGCAAGTAAATGTCAGATGTTTGATATAGAACAACGAATAATAATAATAATAATAATAACAACAACAATATTAATAATAATGTATGTATTCTCACAAGCAGCATATGTTTAATATTATTTATAATTATTCGATCAAAAAGTTGTTTAAATTAAGGTACATAAATGAAAATTTGTTATTATTATTAAACATCTCAACCGTACTTTTACGTTAACGTCAATAACTATTTCGCTCGTAGTGGATAAAATGTTTTTATTTAAATTTGAATTTCAAACGATGTTATGGAGCCACTTTGATGAAGCGTAAAAATTAAATTCAGGCATCGTCCATGGTAAAATAACTGGAATAAGCGCACGTAAACCTGATCGCGACAACGAAGCGGACCCTAAATTACTTCCTAATTAAGCGTAATTGAAAATTAATCTAGCTTTTCATACCTCTTTCTCTCCCTCACATTATTTCTCTCTCCATTTCGAACGATAATCTCGAACAAATAGATGCGAGGCCGTCACACCGCGCCGCAAAACTGCGAACCAGAGGCGGCTTTCAGCTCGACCGAAATTACGCCAAAGTCGTTGATAGCGAAAGCGCTTTGGTTTGACGGTGCATGCGAGTACGACGCACGTGATTTTTATCGGCCCATAGAAGTTGAAAATATTTCCAGCGCGCGGGCGATCAAATTTTTTGCTCGATTGGAACACACGTATCGAATGAAATTTTTTTTTTTTTTTTTTTTTTTTTTGAACAATTTTTCGAAAAATTTATTCGAGTTTTAAATATCTATTGTACGAAACATGAATATTTATTAGAAAGGATTTTTACGCATTTATTTGTGTGTTTTTTAAACAAACTCTATGCTCGAAAAAATTATTTCATCCGTTTGTGAAAATTTAATTGTTTTTTACTTATTTAATATGTTTTTGTCGCGTTGTTGAACATTCACATATCTTTGTTTTGCCCAACTAAAATTCTAAATAATTAAAAATATAATTCTCATACCATGTAGAATTACCAAGAAATAAAAATAATAAAGAATTTTTTTACCACGTGACGAAGAATTATATACTTCCACTGGCGTAATAATAATTTAGTAGAAAGTGTTTACTCTGCTTACCTGCAACAAAAATAATAATAAAAATTATAAAGTTAATTCCAATGAAAAATTCAAGTACAATGTATAATATTCGTTTTTCATTATTTTAACTAAAATTTTAATTATTATCATCTAAAAGAACGAGCGACAACTGAAAATTAAAAAATTTTTTCAAACCCTAGACAATGGGAGAGAACAGCTGCGTTAAAAAATACACCAGCGTACACGATTCGGTAAACAGTAAAAGTCAAATAATCCCCAAGACAGCGGGGCGACGACGTCCCGTCGAATCGTAAATAACGCTTATAAGACGAAAACTGCTGACGCGCGTATGGTGAATGAGAAAGCCTGAAGAAGAATACCGTCGGCTGTCTACGCGATCAAGGGGGAGTCGTCGCGCGTCGGTGCGTTAAAGCAAAATTAAGTAACAGGGAGAGGGGATGTACGAAATTATATGTATACGACGGGGTGAAATGCGAGGTCGTTTTCTCCTACAAATATCGCGTGATTTTTGCCTCTCTCTCTCTCTCTCTCTCTCTCTCTAGTTCTCTCTAGCTAGCCCTTTATCTCTCTTACGTTCAAGAAAGATTAGTTTCGTTTCGGTTCTAATTTCAAGCGCATTAGATACGCAGCGCGTGCGTGCATACAAAGAACTGCAGGACGTTAAAAAAATATTGGAACGATTAGTTTCTTCATCCGATTAGAGGGTGAAAATCATTTTGGACTGACGTTTCGTTGAAAAATTTTTAAGACTAATTTCACGCGATAATAATTCTCCATTGTAACAAAAATGTTAGAAAAGAAGATTAATATAGTATTTTTCCTTTATTTTATTATTCTATAAAAAAATATTTTGAATTATTTTTTTACGATGTGTAACATCAATAATTCAAACGAAGCAATATTGTAACGTTTCATTTCAGCATTAAACAACGTCTACAACCGAATCTTTAAGAATCATCAAGAAAACGTTTGAATTTAACTATAAACGTTTGAATTTAATTTTTTTTATCCGGTTCATTGATTTGAGATAGGAATAAGTGCAGGACCTTCCAATAATTGAACCTAAATTCCAATCTCGTTCCGAGTCTACGCACAGACAATACGGAAAGAGACACTGAGCGGTTGGACGATAATTAAGGCAACGAGTATTTCGCGAGTAATAATAATGAAAAAGTCTTCCCCTCCTCTTCACCGTTCCTATTACTCTGAGCAGAAGCAAAGGGAAAAGAGTACAACGGCAAACACCGCGATGACGAGGAAAGTAAAGGGGATGGGAGGGATGTACATTAATGCGGAAACACGTATAGAAGCCAACTGCTAATTGAACTCTCTCTCTCTCTCTCTCTCTTTCCCTCTCCCTAATCAACCTTAGCCCCCTATCTCGGCTATATAGTCAAAATTTATACGCAGCATCCCGGCGGTCCCGAATAATCGAAATAATTGGAAGGCGCATAGTCCACCTTCCCCTTAGCTGTACACGTTGCACGTTTCCAAAGTCAGTCTCGATATACATATATATAAAAATGTTCTCCGAAATCTGATTTAGAATGGAACTCGCGCGCGCGAATTATTGATTGGCCCGACAAGAAAAAAGAGAGGGGAGAATCGAAATTATAACGTGAAACGCCGTATTTACTCTGTCTGTCTCTGTCTGTCTGTCTCTCTCTCTCTCTCTCTCTTTCTCTCGTTTCCGTTTTGTAAGTACAAGCGAGAGAGAGAAAGAGAGAGAGAGAGCTAAAAGCGTAAACTCAGCCGGGGCGGCGATGCCGGTGGCCGGCTACGCTATTTTCATTATGATTTATTAGAGGGGAATTTACAGGGAGGCAACGGGACCGCGGTCTCGAGGCCGTCTCATTCCCGATTCTCTCCCGTTAATGGGGAGAATATTTGCAATTTAGGCTTGCGGGAAGGGAAGCGAGCAACGTTAACGCTATATACGCATACGCGACGAGGAAGGGGCGAGTTGTTTCGGATCTCGCTTTTTCGAGAGAGGGGCCGCGCGAGACTACCTTTTCGACTATACGTATACGTATACATTGCGCCAGCGTGCGCGCACGCATGCGTAACGGTATGTGAGAAAGAGAGAAAGTGAGAAAGAGAGAGAAAGAGCTTGTATATACGAAAAGGGAGAATTTTACAACGACGCGAATTATATTTTATTTCGCGATGGAACAGTTAGTCTATATACATATACGTGTATGCTGCTATATCGAAGCTATGAAGATATTGCAAAAGCATTTTTTATACGAGCTTCGTGAATTATCTATGAAAAGGAATTGAAGATTAGCTTCACTATTTTTCCAAAGCCAATTTCCTTTTTTTTATTTCGCTTTCTTTATTGCAATGTCTCAAAAGTTGAATAATTTTCTTAGCGATCTTTTCGATAAATCTTTTAAATAATAATTCTAAATTAAATAAATTAAATTTATGGGTGAGCAGTCATAAATATTTATGATTTTCTTTTTTAAAACATTGAAATAAAAATATTATTAAGATATGATATATATAAATATATATATATATTTATTTTTAAATAATACATAAAAATTTTAATTATAATGAATTTTCAAATTGACAAAGTATATAAATGAAGGGCCGCATGCAATAAGGGGATTTACGCTCGAAAACGCGTAAAAGAATGTGCTAAAAATCATATATACTTAATTGATATCACGCAATAAAGAAAATGTTTTTTTTAAGAAACTTTATATTTCACAACTTTTTTTAAACATTTTTTTGCGCAACATGTCTTCAAACAATATATTTAAAGTGAAAAACTGATTCGAGAACGTTAAAACAAAAAATAATAAAAAGATAAAGTTTTATCTTAAAACACGTAGTATCGCATAGAGAATGAAATATTCGGTTACTAATTAATATCAAGTTACAACACACGGGAAAAATGATACGAGAAACCTCGATGATATTTTTTTAACATGCGCCGCATCATATAAATATATTTAAATAAACATATAGTCGGTATGAATTTTCAATGATAACGGTACAATGAAATTTATGCAAATCATTACAGATACATATGGGCTTCCGCCTTGTCATCGAGTCGATCAATGCGCGATATGAAATTATTAATACTTGGAGATTACTATCAAATTGTTGATTTTCGAACGCTGTTTAAAAAAAGTGTGTAAGCTTAAATCGACAAGTATTTTTATAAAACAATCTAAGTTTGTGTTTAAAAATAGTACGAATCGCGTAAGTGTGATCGGTAAATAATTTTTGAAAAATCAAGCGCTCAGAATTTCTCCTAACCGATTGTTTGACAGCCAGAGTCAGAATTTGACAACGATGATCAACGACAGGCAATGGTCGTTCCCTTGTGATTAACGCGAGCGACGTCGTGCGTGTAATACGCGAGCGTCTAGTGCTCGCACAGTTCACGTCAATGTAAATGCAATGTAGAGACGCGCGCGCTTTAACGACACGTGTCCGTTCGAGCGCACCTCGAGGTTGCGCGCTCATAAGCGCACGCGCAACCATTGCTTCCGCACATGTGTCTGTGTGTGCTTAATGTTTGTTTGTTTGTTTGTGTGTGTGTGTGTGTGTGTAATATAATGATCGAAGTCTGCGAATTTTTAAACGAGAGTAGATTAGCTCCGCGCGTTCTAGTGAGATGCGATTCTTTATGCTTTGAAACCGGAACAATAGCTAAATTAAATCGTTGATGTGTACTGACGTGATATAACTGTGCTTTATATTTCGTCAAATGTTTTGATTCTTTTTCCTACGACTTCTGTTTCGTACGATTTCAAAATTTCAATTTATTTGTTAATGCTTACATTATTGATTTTAATGAATTTTCTACATTCAGTTAAACTTTTATAGAATTTATAACGTCAACGATAAGCATTTGAATTGTCTTAAACAACAATTAACAATTTTGCATTGCTCTTTGAGTTCATCGAACACGTAGTTGCTCTATTAATATACACATGTATTTTAGTAAATTTATGCACAGAAATTAAAGTTTTATTTTCATTATAATCAAAATATAAATCACGCACAAGCTGATAAATTTATAAGGATATCTACATTAGCTATTTTCTGTGTTAATAAATTCCCCCAATTTATGATTGTTAACGAGAATTAAAACTAGCAAATAGTACATCCATAGAAAATGTAAAATTAAATTTATCAAAACGTTAATTTAATGGTTCTGAAACGCATATAAAATTTTGTAATAATTTGATAGTTCAATTTTATTTAATATAATTAATATAATGCTGAAATTTAATACGTGAAATAATTGGAAATTTACAAATATTTATAATAATTATCTCACTTGTTTATTTTCATTAAATTTAACTACGTTTTAAATATATATAATTTTTCATAAATAAAACATTCGGTATGTTAACATGTTAAAATGTTGTAAGCAAAAATATAACGACAGCATAATCCCTTACATGCACAATTATAAAAAATGGTTTTTACCTTTTATCATAAATGAAAAAAATAAATAAATAAATAAAGTAACCATTTGCATTATATATGATAAAGGAAAACAAATGCTTTGTCTCTCTTTTTGAACGATACACTGCGAGCTCGGAGCATAAAATGAAAATAAAAAATAAAAAAAAAGAAAAAAAAAAAAAAAATAATAATAATAATAATAAGAGCAACAATAGAATAAGAAGCACGCGTGTATAAGCAGGAGCTCGTAATAAACGCCATGTGTGTGTATACATATCCATACGGCGTAGCTAATTTTCTCGCTGGGAGCGTGGAGTCCGTGCGATATAAACATATACATATATATATATATATATATATATTCTTTTTCTTGTGTAGGATAGGTCAAGCGTACACACAGGCACACATAAGCACAAACACAGTTGTACAACGGGCCGGCGCTTGCATAACCCTAATGATAGAGAAAGTATATACACTGTACGCTAGCGGACGCGGGTGAGAGTGTGTAGGTGTGTAAGCGCGAAAAGTCGACGCTCTTTCTCTTTATCTTTCTCTCTCTTTCTCTCTCTCTCTTTCTCGGCTAACTCGTACACGCGATCGCTCTATAATTTCGGCGGGAGAGAACGTGTACCAACGCTCTCCGTAAGAAAAGATCCTATCGGCTTTAAAACGCTTTTTATTCTCTCTCTCTCTCTCTCTCTCTTTCTCTCTCTCTCCCGCAATCGAAGTGAATGTTTTTTTCTTTGCATTTTTTCTTACTGCTGCAACAGCAGTAACAGCATATTTTGTTCTTGCTACTTTCTTCGCCGTTGTTGTTATTATAATGGCGGTACTTGTTTTTAGCGCTGTGTATAATTTTTTTTGGTTTCTCATCGCGTTGTTAAAAGCCAGCGAAATCGTATTAACGTTATAATGCCAACATTGAAAGAGCAAGAGAGAGAAGAGAAAAGCCATGTTATCAAAATGCACGTAATTAGTTTGCCGAAATATTGAATTTTCCGATAATTGATAGAAGTTCATCTTGCTTTCTATAATAGCAAAAAATTTCATTGAATTTTCTTTCGTTGTAAATTTTTATAAAAACATTTATCTGCATACTTTCTCGAAATGCGTTATTCATCGTAATAACCATTATAAAAATATTTCGAGTGAGGATGAATCCTTCCTTTTTTTTCTGGACTATTTTGCGGCTACACAAGTAACTGACTACGCAGTTGCGCACTTTATTTCGACACGTGCGCATACCTATATTTATTTATTTTTTTTTTTTTTTGCGTCACGAATCGACGCCTACGCACCTCGAATTTTCAAAGCATCGACGCTTTTCGCTGTCGGCACAATAAAACATGAAAAAGATTACGCGATGCGAATAAACGGACGAGTGAAAGAGGGGAGAAAACGAAAGGAATAAAGAGGGACTAAAGTTATTCGGAAGAAAACGTGAATAAATAATATTCCACAGCCGACAATTTCATTTTTATAGAATATTCCGACTCGCCTTCTTTTACTTTTATCTTTTTCATTTTCCTTTTTTCAGCGGTTCAGAATGTTTTTTTTCTTACTTTCATTCTACATTATCATTTTCAAACACGTAATTCTTCAATTACGGAATGAAAAAGCTTAATAACTATTTTTGAAATTCATTTTTCTTATTCCAATCTAGTAAGGAAGAAAAATAATTTGAAAATAATGAGTTAGTAGATTAAGTCCAAGTGTAGAATAAAATATCATTTTAATTTATTCGACTGAATAATTGGTAAAGGAATATTTAACTAATATTGTATATACTTGTACAAAACTAAAAGTATCATAGTACAACCAAAACTTTTACATTTTTAATACATTTTAAAATCACTACAAATTTTCACGTAATTTTACATACAAGTATAAACGTAGATCATTTTAGCACTTAATTATTTTTCTTTATCTATTTTATCTCCCGCATTTATCTCGGTATTTTTTCGATAAATCTTTTTATTTCCTACGTTGGTCGTTATCTTTCTAAAGTGTTGAAGGCTGTTGATTATCAGTTATTATAAATTAACGAACGAGTCTTTTTAACGCGTGCTACACTAACGTAAACATTGACAATAATATTTACGAAAAAACTTGTTAAAATTTATGATAGTTTATACTTTTTCGAGAGCGAATGAGTTATTTTCTTTCTTAAGCGCGGTATCTATATTACAATTGAGTCCCGATATAATTAACCTAATGCGTTTAATCGTAGCGTCTTATTATCAATCGAAGTAGCAGCTCTATTTGGCGCGTGAGAGATTGCGCGTCCTTAATTTCCTCGCTCGGAGCTAATTGCCGGCAAATTTACCGTAAGCGCTCGGTCCCGCTATTAAGTTATACTCCCAACGCCGCGTTCGTTATGCATCCGAACGAATAGCCGCATCTGTAAATCTTTGCACGAGAGTTTATCGCTTGGCCGTTAGTGCCTCGCCTCTTCTCGTCTCTCTCTCTCTCTCTCTCTCTCTCTCTCTCTCTCTCTCTCTCTCTCTCTCTCTCAATCTCTCTTGGTGTAATCTTTTGATTTACGCGCTCGATCGATTTCGCAGATTCGTGATTTATAATTTCAATATTGAAATTTCTTTGCCGAGATAAGAAGAAGAGAAAGAATATGGTCACCGTATGTTTTATGACTTGGCAGCTTTTATTCGATAACGTTGATCGATTGTTGCTTCAACGCATTTATGGTTATGCGGAAAGGTATGGTTAGGTTTGTATACATATACCAAAGCATCGGATATAATGAGTCCAACTGGAAGCTGTGATATTCGAAGCCGCATGAGTAAAGAAATATATGTATAAAACGTGCGAAAAATTTTATTGCACCTCATTAGTGTGCAATGAGTTTTAACGATTTCACTCTTACATTACATATCAACAAATCATTAACACGGTGCAATGAACTTTTACACAGCGATAATTACGTAACGAGCGTGTGCTATAAATTTTCGTTTACCGAGAAACTTATACAAAGTATAAATTTCGTAACGCGTGAGAAAATGATCGGTGCTGTAATATAATAAAAGAGAAAAAAATTACATCGATATAACGGTACGTTTGGCATGTTTTTATGTGCTATGGAAAATTCATAAATAAATTTAATCATCAAAACGATAAATTGCACGAGGTTTTGATATCAAATTTTCGTTATTAAATATAATTTTCCACAATTTACCACAAATTGTACGACCAATTAGGGAGAAAAAAATCGTCACAAAAATAACGAACATAAAATTCGAGGAAAAATACTGCAAAAAAAAAAAAAAAAAAAAAACAACACAAAGTAAAAAATGAGAAGCAGAAAAAAGAGAAAGAATAAAAAAAAAAAAAAAAAAAAAAAAAAAAAATTTAAGCGCGCGCTCGCGTATAGACGTACCGTCGAAGAAGAAGCGGTTAGTTAAAAACGCATTCGTCGCGTTAATTAAGCGAGTTTTGAAAAAGCAGAAGAAGGAAGAATGGTATAGGAGGAGAAGAAGGAGGAGTACAACACACATACGTACAGAGGCGCAAGAGCGGACGATGGGGAAGAGCGCACCGTGTGTATAATGGAGGACACGTCGTTCCCACATCTCTCGTCGTTGCGCGCGCGCTCGCGCACAATAGATGAGAAAGAATACGAGACGTCGAGCGAACGAGCTTCTCCTTCTTTCCCTCTACCAACCTTCTCGCGCGTTCCTTTTTATTCTCATGCGCGTACATTAGTTATTTATGTACCTTGTGCGAGCCTCGCGTCATTACAGCTTGAGGCAAAATATGTTGTGGATGGATAGTAGGGCCGCAGTCGCGAGCGCAGCGAGCGACTAAGGCGCCTCTATCCATCCACAAAATATGAGCCGAAAGCTTTAATGACGCGAGGTTCACTCATGGTGCTTAAAAAATTTTTCAGCCTTGTAACCCGTACGAAGACTCTTACTTATTTAACAGAATAATTAATTTTATTTTGTTGCATATCAATTAAATGCAATTTCGAACCCATACTGACAGTTCGTAAACTACAGATATCGTCTGCTAACGCATGCGCATTTTGTACACACACGCGTACATGTACATGTGTGTCAAAAAGTGACAGACAACATAATGTAAATATAAATATAAATTATGAAATTAAAAAAAATAGTAAATGGATTAATATTTAAAAATAAAATTAATTCTTGAACAATTATTATTTATTAAAAAATATAAATTTCTTGAGTATATTTATTAAATATTTATACAGAATAATATTTTTAACAAAAGTTTTTTTTATAAGATTTGAAGGCTTATTAATAATATTAATACTATTATAATTAATATAAATACTTTCTTATGTTATTTTTATTATAACAATACTATATTTGTTTAACACATTTTTTGTATAATCAATGAATTTTAGTCTCTTATTTAACATGAAAAAACAGTAACTTTTTTAAATATTTTAAATTTAATTTCTTCACACAAAAAACTTTTAAATCATTTATCTAAATCACAAACAAAATTATAAACTAAAAAATTATCACTTTAAAATCACTTATTATTAAATTTTTTAATTTTGCAAGATTATATTAGATTTTGCTTTTTCTATTAGTTTATTTAATTCACGTTTGCATTCTTCATCACTGTCACTATCACTCGTTTTTTTTTTTATTATTTAATAAATTGTCCATTTTTATTCTTCTTCTCACATATTAAGAACGAATATTACCGACACACGATACACTATACTGAAAGAAAACCAAAGAAAAGCAGAGCCCCGTGGTCGCTTGAATGTACATACTGAGCGAAGGAGAGAGCGAGACAGAGATAGGGTGGTCACGTGGGAGCAATGGTGCGCGCGCTCTTATCGCTATCTCGTTCTCTCTCCTTCGCTCAACATACATAAGTCTTATTACGCGTTTCGAAAATATAAGTTTCGATGAAGACTCACATGCTAGGCTATATGAAGCGACAAATACATAGCAGTGGCGCTGTTAACTTTTTTTTCTCCTGGCACATATACAGCCTAAAAGGACGTATAGAATGTCTATACAGCCTAGAAGGACGTATAGAAAAATGTTAATACGATCGAGAAGGCGCTTGCGCGTATGGAAACCATTTACACGCTGACGATGCTCCGTAGGTAAGAGTCGCCGTACGGGTTAGTAGGCTGAAAATATATATATGGAACATGGACACACGACACGGCTTGCTCACCGTGAACGCTTTATTTTCCGTTCGGTGTCTACATATAAATGTACGCGCGAGTTTTACGTTTGAGCTTTGCTTTCATTGTATTTACTTTTTGTTTTTCTTGTTTCTCTCTTGTATCATTTGCAGCACGGAAGCACTAGCTCGCGATCATAAAAATCGATATTGAAATTGTTTACGTAAAAAATATTTTAATTTTACGTTGAATTGTAATTGCTTCGATTTAAATCAAGATAAATAAATTTTTTGTTAAGATTATAATAAAATTTTTTCTATTGTCAATAAAGTTTAAAAAAATTCAATCATGAAAAGCACACATAATCAAAATGTTGAGGATAACGAACGAGAGTTAGCTGCAAAATGACTCGTAAATTTTTTAGAAAATGGCCATCGACGGTGAAATAACCGTACTTAACCGTACAGGTAAACTCTCTTTGAAAGAGTCTCGACAAAGTAAGCGCGATACACGGTAGAACAAGCGCATAAAGTTCATGCTATATAGGCTGGGTTGTATACTAACTTACCGATAGGTGAGATCTGAAAGAAAATACCGATAACGTAAGGGTAGAGAGGTAAGGGACGCGGATCATTACACGGCTCGCAAACGAGTTCGGCTCTGTTACCGCAACGTTACGTCGCCTGTCCTTCTCGACGATCGTTGCGTCTTGGAAGTTACGCTTTATATGTACACATGCATATATACCTACACGAGTCTTCGCATAATAGACAGAAACGATGATTATTTAGATAGTTAGTTACACTGCATGATTACCTGGTACAATTTTAATAAATTCAAAAGCTTTTTATTGTCGCTTGTAAGTTGGCTTGTATAGGATGCAGTGAGCATTTATGTCAAAGCTACTTTAATCAGGATACTAAAATTGATGTTTTTAGTAAATCTTATATTTAAATTTTTGAAAAAAAAAAAAAAAAAAAAAAAAACGTATGGAGATTGTAAACGTTGCTCAAAAATTATCGTGGACAAAATTTTAACAGCACTAAATAGAGAGACAAGCGATAAACCAAACATATTTGAATACATGTTTTCTACCTAGTCCCCAGCAAACTCGAAAAAATTTTTTTTACAATAACTAAAGTCTGCCGCTTGTATTTAGCAATCATTATTCATGGGTAACAAAATTACCGATCTCCTTTAAAATGACCTAGCATGGATTGATGCATCGCATGTACACTTTTCACACGAATGGATTGACATAATAATTCATGTCGATAAAGAATGAAACAATTGACTAGGATATGCAGAATGTACTGAAAAAGAGTTTCGTAGCTATCATAACATAATTATTGATATCGGTATCCCCTGGAATATACAGACCATCGTTATACCAAATAAATATAGAAATTATCGAGAGATATCATTTTGACAATTGACTTTTTTCACAATCATCACAACAATGGTAAGAATTGTTTTTACGCAATCGCAATAACTCGTGTTTTACAAGAACCTAAATTTTTGAGTTCGCGTATTATTTGTGAATAATTTACTAACATTATACATGTAATAATAACTGTATTTATATCGATCCTGGCCAATATACACACCCGATGCATTGCTCCATTATGAGACGTGTAACATGTACGAACACACTCGCGCCCATCGTGAATAAAAGACATATGCCTCTATCCAACAGGATTCTCCCGTCAATTAGAGCGAAGAAGCTATGTTTGCCTCTGCACGTTGTGCAGACGAAACGCGCAACGTCACGAAGCAGTCGCTGCGGCGCCAAGGGAACGAAAGCACCAACTGTGCTACTCATCGCTTTCGACCGCTGGGACCAAAGTCACGATTTATCGAGAAAGAGAGAAAAGTGCATCTTGCTATACGGCGTGTTAGATGGAGAGATGATTTGTAGATTTTGTTTTTTTTTTGTTCTTGCTTTTTTTAGTGAAAATGTGGAGATTTATTACCAGTTATATATACACTTTTTTTTTTTTCTTCTTCTTGTAAAGTCAACTGTGAAAATTAATGAAGAAATGGTAAAACGAAATCGAAAATGATTGCACTGATAATCAATCGATTATTTACTAGAAAATTTTTTCGTTTAATTTTCTACGCATTAAAAATTTTTATCTAATCTCTTGACAAATTTTTATTCTCTTTACTTCTTTTTAAAATTCATTTCGAATTATAGTTGTCTTATACCGCGTTTCTCGTCTGACTAAATTACATGATTAAACAAAAGATGCATCGATATGTTTACACGGATATGTATTGATTTATAAATGCGGTAACTTTCTCTTAAAATTCTTGAAAGGAATATTCTCTTGGGTCATGTAATATAAAAGTTACTCGTGCGAGAAATGATAACATTTAGTTTAAATAAGCTTCAGATTAAAGATTAATAATTACAGATAGCTTTAAAAGCATATCGATAATTAGCGATCCGAAAAAATTGAAAAAGTAGTTTGTAACACTCAATCGAATTGAAGTAGCTTTTTCTCCAGCTACTGCAAATTAATCTAATAAAATATAAAAATATAACAAAAGTTTTTGGACGTTATAAACATTTAAAAGCAAATTTTTGTTTTAATATTTAAATATAAAAAATAAAATAAATTAAATTAAAGATGAATTTTAATATTTATATCGAAATATTTATTTACCATTTTAACTCATATACTTTAAAATTTTTATAGGGTAATTTTTGATAAAAATGAAGTTCATCACTGTGTATAGTAATTATTTGTATTCTAATGTTAAAACACAGAATTTTATCATTTCCAATTAAATAACCTTGTAGAAAGCAACTATATACAAAACATTCCTCAGCCGTAGCGTGCAACATATTTTCTCTCTTTTTCTCTTTTTCTCTCTCAACAATCGAGCATTTCGATTCGAGGTAACAATATTCCGGTCCTTCCGCGCGAACGAGCGAACGTACAGGGGTCTCTCGCGAGCTCGGGGGAAATCGCACCTTGTGCACGCGGAGAGAAACGCGAGGATGAGCCAAAACGTGACCCAAGTGCCGGGACTAAAGGTGCGGTAAAAAGGGAGCGAGAAAAGGAGAGAAAGAGAGGAGCGTCGAAGGAGACGCGAAGCAGGGAAAAAGGCTGCTACATGTTTTAGATCGTGAAGAGGAAGCTTAGTGTACTGGAAAGTTCGTTGTCGTCAATATTTTTACTCGAATTTTACTTATTGTATAAAAATTTTTATTTATTATGCATTATTAGACGTGATATTTTTTTCTATTTTATTGCTGCAATGACTAATGAATCGTTGTAACAGAGGCATTACATTATGCAAAAAATTTTATTAACAAGTTGCATAATTAGTTTTGCAAATCAAACTTATTGATGACTAATAACTCTTCAAGGTTGCTTGACTTAGTTATAGAATATAACGAAAGAGTTAATTAGATTATAAAAAATTGCCTGTGACTTAAGATACCGTTACATTTTTTTACTATACCATCATTTAAAACAATATCTTTAACTGCTTGAAATATTTTATGAGGATAGAAAAATAAAATGTTAATTAAAAAAAAAATTTTAATTTAAATGTTAGGAAACAACGGATGAGTTAATTAAAATAAAACGTTTAACATTCGATAACAGCAATCATGAAAAGCTATTAATTACGAAATTAAAACAAACAAACCCCGGCTCATTTATGCCCAAAAGAACATAAGGCACTTTAATTACGATTTAATTAAAGAGTGTAGTATACGGGTAACAAGCAACAGAAGTAGCATTCGAGCTATTAAAAGACCTGCTACGTCGTATAGTCAGCCGTATCTTATCATTAAAACGCGACCGGTAAGTTTCGCTCGTTTCGTATACCGACGACACTTTGCGGTATAGGTATTAATCCGCACGAGCAAAACCTATAACACATTATATCGAACACTTGGAAATGTATATACATATAAACATTAAAATAAAAAAGAGCCGCGCGATGCGAGAAGTGGAGAAAAATAGAAGGGGAGAGAAAGAAAAAGCCGAGAACGAAATTTGAGCTTCGACACGCGATCCTTCGAGACTTTGAATATCGTTGCGCGCTCGATATGCACATATTCCGCTCGGTACAAGCCAAGTTTCGTATATATGTCGTGTTGTTCCACACGTACAGAAGAGAGAAAGAGAGAGAGAGAGAGAGAGAGAGAGAGAGAGAGAAAAACTTTTTTTCGAAATCGAAGAAAGTCAGTACGTCGTTCCGCTTTGCTCGTGTTTCAGTACGAGTTTTCGCCGATCCTTTTTTTTCCTCTTATCGTACGTCTTTTATTCCATTTTCAAAAGATGCGCATCGATGATTTACGACAAGTGCATCGATATAACACGCTTGAAAGATGAGAAAAAGAGAGAAAAAGAGAGAAAAAGAGAGAAAAAGAGAGAAAAAGAGAGTTTTTCAAAATTTTTATGGACCGTATTAGAAATTTGTATAAAATAAAAGTGTGTGGAATATATGTTTGCGAAAAGCAATTTCAATTTTAATTAAATAAATGAAAAATTTTCTGAAAATTTTCGTCTTGTCGTTCGGCCGTTGGATATACTTTCAAAAAATTGTAAGAAAACACTTAAGAGAGAAAGTTTAAATTATAATGTTCTGAGCAGTTAATTCATAGATGATAACAATCTAGGAAATTTAAATCAATCATCTTGATACGTGTTTTGTTGATTTTGATTTGTTGTTTTCATTAGATAAAAAAATAATTAAAAATATAAAGCAACAAAAAGGATAAGTATTGTTCACGCTATAAAATTATAACTCGTGTTAAAATAGAGCGAATTTCAAAAGATTCATTTCATAAAAATTTTGAACACTTCAACTGTTTTTTTAATTTGTTTCTCGATAAGCGTGCTTATAATACAACAAAAATACGTTAAATATATTATAGAAAGAACAGCTATATACTGACAGAGATTTATTTGGAAAAACAAGTATCAGAAAATGCTCGTCGTCACGCAACGATCAAACTAATGATGACTCAATTTCACAAATAAGGTAAGAAGAAGAGTACACGCGGCGAGTCTACGAGGTTCGACGTTATTTCGTCGGCACTCGACATAACTTTGCTTTCTTGCGCGTTGAGCGCAGCCCATATCGTATCCGTTTCCGCGCGCCGTTTCGACTTCTTGCTACGGCGGCGGTCCGAGCCTCGAACATTAATTTCACCTAATTACCTACAATTAGCGTTCTTTAACCGGCACGAGGGAGCGAGTAATAAGATGGAGAAAAAGAGGCAAGCACAGAGAGAATAAGAGATTATGAGCTCGTCACACTTTGTTCGTGCCAAGTACTACTGCGCGTAGGTGTAATGAACTGCTCTCGTTTGGATGAGAAAAATTTCGTCGTAAGACCGAATGTAATGCTACTTTGCAATCGATTATATTTTCGTTTAATCATTCTATCAGTAATGGTATTAATATAATCAGTCTATGACGAAGCATTAAACGGAATATAATTTGGGTAGAGCGTTGCGCGATATAAAATTGTTTAAATAATACCAATTCACATATATAAATTTAATTGTAAACAACCTTGAATTATTCATAGGTGTTAAACCGGACAAATTTAATAAAGAAAAATTCACGTTTGATGCATAATTCAACGAATTTTGATTAGATTGTATTTACATTCCATAATGTATTCAAAATTCAATTTAAATATTTTGCTTATTATTAAAATAATAATATTGATTAAAAATTTCGAATCATCGTGAAATATTGCCTATGCTTGTTTTTCCTAAATCGATAAAAAATTTTAAATATACAAGAGAAAAATATGAAAAACAAAGTTAATTCATGTCGCGAAAACTTCACTCGCAAGTATTCGATCTATTCCACTTCCTCCTGGGACTTTCAGCTTTAAAATGCTCAAAGTCAATTTAATTCGTAACGACTCTTCTACGGTAAAATAACTCTTAATTTCGCGCGCACGCGCACATCGCGAATACATATATGTATACACGCTGGTATCAAGTTTTAATCAAAATAGTTAACTTGGGCGAATCTCCCCGTCCTTCCTCCTTCTTCACAGAGTTACATTTTCTTCTCCCTCGTTCGCGTCCCTCCTTAGTGCGTTAGAACGCGGCAACCTCGAAAAAAGTAAAGGCAGTTACTCGGATTAAGGGGTAAGGGTAGGTATAGAGAAAACGACTCGAAAGAGAAATGTGGAGAGTATAAGAAGAAAGAGGGAGGAAGACCGAAGGGTGAATAACACCCAGGAGAAGAGGGTAGCGAAGTCACCATCTTCTATCTTTTTCGACCAAATAGCAACGATAACTTAGAGTCAGAGCCGCTTGGGAAATCCTTGAACGGCTCCACGTGCGCTCCTCTTTTCTTTCTCTCTTTGTGTTTCTTTATTATATTTGCGTGCACACACATCCGCGTAAAAATTAATGTCTTCATGTTTATTTATTTTGAATTATTTTGTAAAATTCTTAACTTTATGACCATCATTAAGCCATTTTCATAATAACTAGCACGGATAAGAAACGTTTCGATTTTGATGAAAAATGATGATTCGGTTGCAATAATTGTAAATGTCATAAGTAAACGATTATAGTCTTCTCGAATGTAGATAATCTTTACAATCGTTATAAATGTATATGTGACTATCATTAAATTTCAAATAACTAGGTTATCACGATTTTCTTCCAATGCTATCTTTAAATTAATCTGTTGTTTATTTTTTAAACAACATTAAATTTTATCGCCTCTTAAATTTTCGTTATTGTTAATAAAATTTTTTTTCATATGTAAAAGGCGTTACTTACACGCACGTTTTTATTTTTTCATTAACCGTACAGATATAATTTGCACTTTTCCGTTATACTTAACAGATTCAACCTCCATATCGTTACTCCTTATTACTACAATATAAAAGTCAATCGTCTGTGTATATTTCCTTATGCCACGACGTTTTGTTTTAAGCAAAAAATTCGTGCCACCTGCGTATAAACGTGCAGGTATACACACATACTCCCAACATAGAGAAGCGCGCACTTTCTCTCTCTCTATCTCTCTCTCTCTCTTTCCGCATCGCGCATCTCTCGCTCGTTCCCAGACACACCTGAAATTTATTGTCTTTGCGGCTCGTGAATTCGCGACAATGGAATATCCACACAATCGTCCTGAGCGATTCGCACGCTCGGCTCACTGGGTTACCGTCACGAGACACTAAGGCAGGTTATATCTTAATTGCCGTCTCGTTTGCTCGCTTGTTTAGACGATATTGTACTTAGTATTGTGTACATATAAATACGAAGACAAAAAAAAAAAAAAAAAAAAAAAAAATAGAAAGAAGAGCGAAAGAGAAAGCAGAAGAACAAAGCGTATACGGTACAATTAGCGGATTTTTCCTTCTTGGTATACTATAGGTGCATATCCGCGCTATTATGAAATATCTTTTTCTTTTTTTTCTCGTACGAGTGCTTAACGAGGAAGAACCTTTACGTTTCGTATAAATAATTGACTCTCATTGTTTCTACCATACAACATTAGGGATTTTTCTAAACAATCACTGTAATGATTTATCATATTAACATACAATATGGATGTCAACGCATAATTGATTGTTTTGATGTTTGCGCACTTTGATAAAATTTAATCGTCAATACATCTACGAATGCATTTTTTTTTATGGCATGCGAATTTCTTTCAAAGTAAATATTGTAATTTTACAAATAACATGAAAGAATAAATAATTAATCGAATAAATATAAGAAGTAGTTCCCAGAACTAGTCTATACTACTACATATCTTACTAAAAAGATTTGTTTACTCGAATATAAAATAAAGTTTTTTCAAAATTAGTAATAAAAAGTTTTATTAAAAGTCAACTTTCAACGGAAATGAATTATAAAAAGTTTCTTTAATGTGTTGTACAAACTTTCTAAAGTTCGATACGTACACAATATAAAATTAATTTCTCAAAAGTTTCAAATTTATTAATGCCGCATCGGTTGGAATAATTTAACGTTTAAAACTTTATAAACATATATACGCGGGATACACGTACATAAATGTTAATGGAGAGAGAAAAGTGAAAAAAGCTGTTTTTTGTTTACCTTAACTGCACGGCACGATTGTCAATCGAAGTTCCATGACCACAGCTTGGCTTGGTCCTCGTTTCTGAAACAATGCGAATTAAAGGGATTGTTAATTCAACGATTTTTTTTTTTTTTTTTAACAATTTGCGTTTCGGAAATTTCGATTACATAATCGTATATTATTTATCGGTATAAATGTTTTTAACGAAATAATTATATTTGCGATATGCGTAGTTGCCTCCTTATTCACTATATATTCTGCGAATGATACTCTTATTTTACTCTTTATAAAGAATGACAAAAGCAGCGCAAACAAGCGCCAATTAAAATGACGTGGGTGTTACGTTCTTAAGCAAAAATCAAAACATTTTTCCGCTTTTCGTTTATCTTTCTTCTTACGTAAAGTCTTACAAAGGCGAGTTATCCCTACTCCCTCTGCGTAGGCTAAAAATACATGCGCACATGTGCACTACACAGCCTAAACAACGAGCGCAGAGAAGGATTAAGGATACATAGATGCATTTTTTTCTTTTTTTTCCTTTTAAAATTCAAATTTGTTCAATTAATGTATGCCAATTATTGAAGCTTTTAACAATTTAACGCCTTCCTAATATTTTACGTATTTTAATATAATAAGCTTTAGTTAATTCTTTTTATAATAAATTTTAAATTTACGTAATATATTATATTTTGATAAAATAATTAAAAATAAGCATTCAAAATATAAGAATATATTAGCAATAATTTATTGTTAATATTAATATTATATAAAATAGAAATTAAGTTTATTATATACATAATTTTAATATTTAATTTTAATATTAATTTTAATATCTAATTTTAGGATTTATTTATTTTAAATTTTATGTACTTTTAGTTTTAAATCTCGATTATAATTGAGACTATTCTTATTGCGTATTTTAGATGAATTCGTCAATAATTTACTTTGCACGAGTGAGTAAAAAATTTCATTTAAAAACTTATATTTTTAATATTTATCCTTTGTAAAATATTTATATTTAACCGATGCACTCGAAAGGTTATTTGTTTGGTTATTTTAGCGATTGTTCGCCCGCGTCGAAATAAACGCAATCGGTTTGAAAAGCGTTAAAAAGAAAGAAAAATATATAACTCTGTGACTCTGTGTGTGTAGGTACGATTTATACACACCGATATTTTAATAACATCGAATCAACTTTGGCCGATCTAAAAAAAACCTTCGGATTAAATCGCGCGTTTATTTATTTAACCAGCTGGACGATTAAAAATACCAAGCTTCAAAATCGAAGCCTTTCGCTTTCAAACTTACGCCGGACGCGCGCGCTCGGAATAAATTCGCGCTTGTTTCTCTCCCGCTTTCTTGTTTTCCTCTTTCAAAGACGTATTTGCGTAAAAACGCAAAAGGGAGAGAGCGCGAGATGTATATACGTAGAGTTTTCCGAAAGAAAGAGATGGAGAGAGAAGAGAAGAGAGAGAGAGCGAGAGTTCGGTTGGCCGAGCGTAAAGGCGTATCCATCCGTGGAATCGCCAAAAACAAAGTGAAAACAAACGTCCAGAAATAAAGCGAA